>PITB01006986.1:0-18841 GCA_004024585.1 Paradoxurus hermaphroditus
GGGGCGGGGGAGGTGAGCCTCGGGAAGGTTAAGGACCTGGCCTCGGGTCACGCGGGCGGAGCGCCACAACCCGAGCGTGTAACTCCGGAGACCCCGGCCTTGGCCACGGCGCTGCGTGCCTTCATCTGAGCCCTTTCGGCTAGCGCACCCTCCCTTCCTTGCCTTTGATAAACTGGCAGGGAGGGCATTCTTCTACGTCCTTCTAATAATTCAATGATAGTGGAGGACGCGGTGTTCGAGAGCCTACCGCCCATGGTTCATAGAGTGAGTGGTTATACCCTCTTCTAAACAGGGCGGGAAACACAACCCAGGGGGTGCCGGGCGTATACAAGCCTCATCCACACGTCTTTGCTCAGGTGCTTCCCGTGACCTACGGGCCATCCTCTTCTTCGCCCAAGACCTTGCAATACCCCCAGGGCCCCATTTAACGTACTGGCCGCTTTGAAAGTCGCTCTGGTGGCGCTGCACCCTTTCCTGCGCGCCCGTGGGACGCTCTGTGCGCTTACTTCTCTTCCTCTCGTTTGGACTAAGTTTTTGAGAGGTGGATGGGAGTCTCCTACGCCTCTACGTCTCAGATTCTAGCGTCGTGAACATAGGAGGCCCCCAGAACAGATCTGCCAGTTGGCTGATTCGTGGAACGTGGGGCTTGACTTGTGGTGTCTTTGCAAATCTTTGGGGGCTATCTTCAATCCCTGTCCGCCCCGCTACCCGTCCAAAGAGGCGCTTTTCAGATTTCACCGGGCCGAAGACTCGGTTTGAGAATGCCTTTGAGGATCCAAATAAAGTAAGAGCTTCCAAGAAATCCCTGAACTTGGCTCCTGCTCCTAACGTCAGTTCCAAAAGTGGGCCCAGACACGGGGCAGACCTTGGAGATACCAAACTGAATAGGCTAGAGGCTCTGCCTTTCCATCTCCAGGACTGTAACCTGAACGAGCCCGCCATTGTGTGGGTGCCCCCCCCAAACAATAAACTTTGTACGAATGGGGAGCGGGCGCTAGTTCTGTGCACTATTAGATCTCCAGCGTAGAAGGTGTGCTTAGTAGATCTGTGCTGAATAAACGGACATGCAAAGCACTTGGCCTTGTTACCTTGTTTAATCTTAAACCCCCCACGCAGTGAAATCAGTACAATGATTTTTCATTCTCATGATGAGAAGACGAGCTTGGCGACTATACACAAGTTTCCGGACATCCTCTTTGCCAGGGGGAGGGGTGGGCGCTCGGATCCGTGTCTGTCTGACTCCAAACTCCCCTAGCGCACCCTTCCCCAGGGACTCCCAGGATGCCCCCGCTCCTCCCCGAGTTGGTCGAAAATGGGGCAGAAAGCTAGGAGCCAGCTTGCCATCGTCCCTTCGACAGCCAAGTTCACACCCCCAGCTTAAAAGGATTCGCTCAGAATGAGCCCACCTCGCTCTCGGTTTCTAAATACCATTTCCCATCAAAAGGAGCCAGCCTCCTTGGAGAAACAGATTAAAAGAGGCTAAGGAGGCATGACGACGAAATGCAATATTGATCCTAGATTAGATTCTGGAGCAGGAAAAGAACACGCTCCGAAGTATAGTAGAGGCACTATTGACAGAATTCGAATACGGACATATATTGGATAATAGTTTTGTATCTCTATAAATTCCTTGCATGTGAAAACGGTCTTACGCCCACGTAGGGGAATGTCTTGGTTCTTCGAAGTACACGCTGAAATATTTAGAGGCGAAATGTCCCATCGCGTGCAAATTACTTTTGAATTACTTTTACGGTTGGGGGGAAAGGCAGACAGAAAAGCAAACGTGGCAAAAAATAATAGTGAATCGGGGCGCCCGGGGGGCTCAGTCGGTTAAGCGTCCAACTTCAGCTCAGGTCACGATCTCACGGTCTGTGAGTTCGAGCCTCACATCGGACTCTGTGCTGACGGCTCGGAGCTTGGAGCCTGCTTCGGATTCTGTGTGTCTCCCTCGCTCTCTGCCCCTCCCCCGCTCGCTCTCTGTCCCTCTCTGTCTCAAAAATAAATAAACATTAAAAAAATAATAATAGTGAATCAAGACGTAGGGTGTGGGGATGTTCATCGTCCTATTCTATTTTTCTGAAGATTTGAAAATTTTCCAAATAATAATTGGAAGCGGAGAGAATTCCGCAGAAACGGCCCTGAAAATTTTACCCCCACCCACCAGGAAGGTCTGGGACGGAGGGCGGGGGCCATAATGCAGACGCTTTGGTCACAGGAAGTGGACGGCAGTCACAGGAATGGGTGCGGGAGCCGAAGTCCACACTCCAGAAGCGTCTGTAAAAACCGATCGTTTAGACCGGCGTTTGCAAACGCGAAGCCAAATTAACTACTACATGCCATGAAATACAGAGCCGTACGCGGGAAACCCCTTGAGTGGTAACCCAGGATGAGGCGGAAGCAGGTTGCAGGTATCCCATCTGTACTTCAGAGACTAAAATCTGGGCCGGTTATTACCTCGGGTAACACCTAAATGTCAAAAGGCTAGGACGGGGCAGAGAGCAAAGCTCACCTGTGAATACAAATGGAACAGGCTTTAAAAATAAAGCCGGGGTTCAGGTTCCAATACTCCAAATGCCAATCAAAAGACTCATTTAGTTTTTAAATATGTGGGTGAGAGCGGAGAATTATGTCTGAAGTTCTGTTTGTCTGCCTTGGCTTTGGATTCGCTTTTTTCTTTCCTCCCTCCCTCCCTCCCTCCCTTCCTTCCTTCCTTCCTTCCTTCCCTTCCTGCCTTCCTTTCTTAAGAATAAAGGTTGTGTGGGTGGGGAGGGGATACTACTATTTGAAGTATTTAAAACGAGCATATACTTGTGAAATTTTTTCCAAAATAAACATCTGGGTGAAAGAAAAAGAACTGCTCAGCCCTGGCCCTGAAAATTTTCACCCCAGGTAGGTCTGGGGCGTGGGGATGGAGAGAATCTTGTAATTAAAGAAAGTGGGTGCAACACAGGGTCTGTGATTAGCAGTACTGTGTTCTATACTGAAAAATGTGCTGGGAGGAGGGCCCCTGGGCGGCTCAGCCATTGGGCGTCCAACTTCGGCTCGGGTCACGATCTCACTGTTTGTGGGTTCGAGCCCCGCGTCGGGCTGTGTGCTGACAACTTGGAGCCTGAAGCCTGCTTCGGATTCTGTGTCTCCCGCTCTCTCTGCCCCTCCCCTGCTCGCTCTCTCTCGCTCTCTCTCTCAAAAATAAACATTAAGAAAAAAAAATTTTTTTAATGTGCTGAGAGAGTAGATCTTCCGTTAAGGGCTCTTACCACAAAGGAAAAGAAAACAAAAGGAGCGGAAGGAAACTTTCAGCAGTGATGGATACATTCACGGCATGGGCGGTGGTGACGGTTTCACGGGGGCGTACTTATCTCCCAAACAGGTCCGGTCGTACGCATCAAATACCCACAGCTTTTGGTGTGTCTAGCGTACCTCTGTAAAGCAATTTTTCCAAAAAGAATGAAAGAAAGGGGGAAGAGATTTTAGGTCTACGATTTTGTCCTGAGTGGAAAAATACTTGATGACAAGGATGAACTTTGACGTCAACACTTTGAGGCCGGGACTGGACCCAAGAGGGCCTTCCGAAGACAGCCTCCCCACTAATGAAAGTTGAGAGGCATTGGCTTGGTGGCTTTGAATTTCTGTTGGTGAAGTTCTGGTGACACCTTTAGTAGCCGATGGCAGAAGTGCCTCCCAAAGCCTGGCGGTAGAGAGGTGGTCTCTGACGGGGGCAGTTCGCAAATTCCATGACCTCGTTCTCAAGTGGGAAGGTCTGGCTTGGTGTGAAGGAAAATCCTCACCGCCTCCGCAACCACTCCTGCCACCCCAAGAGCCGGTAGAGGTGGAATTTCTGCTCGGGGTTCGGGAGAACAAACTCTCCCTCTCCTGACCTGGCGCCATTTTGTTTCTCCTGAGAGGAAACTCAGAACCAGAGCAAGAACGGAGCTGAAGATAAGTAGGGACACTCCATGCCGACAGAAGTTACTCCCGCTTGGAAAAAGGGAGTCCAGCTCATGGCTACAGGACATGGTGACTGCTGTTTTGGTTTTAGTTTGCTTGGGGGAGGCAGTTTATTGCAGGGAATAGAGTCACGAAGTCATTCAGATTCCTGCTTTGCCTTCCGAGAGTTCTCACGGAGAAGTCTTTGGGCTGAAAGGAAAAGGGAGAGAGCCCCGTCTGATGCCAGAGGCTTCGGAATTCACTTAGGTTGCCCTTTGAGTAGGTTGCGTTCTCTCTTTTTGGAAATGTGTCACGGTGCGTTCCAAAGAATACGTAGTCTGTTTGTTGAGTCCCCAACTCTACCGAAACCAGTTCGAGTTCATCAACTGGGCTGTTCAAATCTTCGATAGCTTGCTTTTGGTTTTAATGCTTCGGTTTTCAGAGTCAGAAATCTTAAAATCTCCAGCTACGCTTCCTGGCTTAGCTATTTTATTTTCTAGTTCTGCCCGCTGCTGTTTTAAACACTTGAGGTTGTGTTCATGATTGCAAGGAATGTAAAGGCCTAGAAGACTGTAGGCATTTCATACATTTTGCTACGTGATCGCATAAACGTGTGGTCATCATTGTCAAATACTCTGGAGCTACCATTCCTTTTCCCAGTAGTTACCATTCTCTCTTCAACATTAGTGTCTGTCGCCTTGAATTCTATATTGTCTGACAGCAAAATTGCTACCCCAGATTTAACCGATTTCTTTTTCCTGGCATATCTTTTTTCGACTTATTTACCTACCAATATTCTGTATTCTTTAACTTTAGGAATACGAAACGGCCGAGAGCAAACGCTAGCAGGCTGGGGTCCTGATCTGTGAGTTTGGCCCACTTATATTTATTGTAATTACCTTTAGGAATTCATTTTACCATCTCATTTCCCATTTCCTATCAACCATAACTTCTTTTTGTGTTTGTATTCTTTTGCCTCCTGACTTTTGCCGAAAATTTCACGTTTCTCTGCTAGTTTACAAGCTACACATTTTAAGTGTATTCCTCTGGTGGTATCACTGACTAATTCATCCTTTAATCAATTTGTTAAATTTATCCACACCTATACTGTGGCAAATCGTATTTCCCAAAGATGGTCCCAACAATGTCTCCCAACCCGCACACTGTTCTACATTCCACAACTGTATTGCACAATGGGACTTTAACACTCCTCCCATCGTGAAGGAGTCGTGTCCCCGCCCCTTGGATCTGGGTGGACTTGTAACTTGAATGTGGTGAAGGTGACACGTGACTTCCAAGGCTGGGTCAAAAATGTGATGTTACATCTACCTGGTTTACTAGATCACTTGAGCCACCATTTAAATAGTCCAACTACCCCCAAGGCTGCCATGCTAGAAGCCCAAATAGCCCACATGGAGAGACCCGGAGAGGCCCTGAGACCACAAGAAGAGAGAAAAGATGCCTGGCCAGCCCCCGGTTACTTCGGCCCCCCCGCCGCTCCAGCTCCAGCCACAGGCTGGCTTGTAACCACATGAGAGTCTCCAAGCCAGAACCACTCAGCCAAGCCCTTCCAGAACCCCTCGCCCACAGAAATCATGAGATGGGGCGCCTGGGTGGCTCAGTCGGTTGAGCGTCTGACTTCGGCTCAGGTCATGATCTCACAGTCTGTGGGTTCGGGCCCCGCGTTGGGCTCTGTGCTGATGGCTCAGAGCCTGGAGCCTGCTTCAGATTCTGTGTCTCCCTCTCTCTCTGCCCCTCCCTGACTCATGCTCTGTCTCTATGTATCTCAAAAGTAAATAAAAAAAAAAACATTAATTAAAAAAAAAAAAGAAATCATGAGAGATAATAAAATGGGGTTATTTTTTTTTTAAACATTTATTTATTTTTTGAGAGACAGAGCACGAGCAGGGGAGGGGGCAGAGAGAAAGGGAGACACGGAATCCAAAGCAAGCTCCAGGCTCTGTGCTGGCACAGAGCTATTATCCCATCAGGCTGTGAGCCTGATGCGGGGCTCAAACCCACAACCGTGAGATCGTGACCCGAGCCGAAGTCAGACGCCTAACCGACTGAGCCACCCAGGCGCTCCCGATTGTAGTTATGTTAAGTCACAGAGCTTTGGAGTGATTTTTATGTGAGCGTGCAACTGGAGTAGATACATGTCCCCTGGAACGAGAGAACTACTGTAGCATTCTCTAACATCCTTATAGTTTCCCCACCCAGCCCGTCACTGTGCTGGTGTCACTGGAATTTTGCTCGGGATTGATGTGAACGTGTTTGGTAGGAGAAGGGGGTGTCTTGCCTTTTCACGGAGCAGTATACTTCTTACGTTATGAAATCATTTTCACTTTCCATATATCTCACAACTAGAATATTTAGTCCATTTGTTTTGATGAGGACTTTGGTGTCTATGTCTACGCTATCTCGTTCTGTTCGATCTATTTCCTCCGCTGCTTTTTTGTACCCTCCACTTCCTCTATTGGACTCCCCGAGTTTTCTTTCTTTTCCTTTTTCCCCTCCGCTGGTCTAGAAATTATTTACTCTCTGCTGTTGACGCTACCCTTAAAGTTTCGACATGCACGCCTGACATAAAGCGTTCAGTCACTCAATAGCTCTGCTCTCCTGCCAAACAACGGGAGAATCTTAGAGTACTTTTATTCCATCGCCTTCCCGAATCTTTTCTGGCGTTCTTGTCCTATTTTGCTTGGTGCTTCACACGAGACTGCAGGGCTATGGTTTCACGAATCTCCGCTCCCCAGTCTATTTATTTCGCGTGGCCGTTCGCATCACACGCTTCCTTCCCGGGATCATTTTCCTTTTTTCTGGAGTACATCTTCCAGGAGACTTTTCAAGAACAATTCGATGGCAGGGGACAGTTTTTGTCAGTCTGAACACCGGCTTTTGTTGCCCCTTCATTCTTGATTAATAATTGTTAAATCTATCTTTACTTAATTTCCTTATTTTGAGATGGAGAGCGTGAGACGGGGAGGAACAGAGAGAGGGAGAGAGAAAATCCCAGGCGGGGTCCACGCTGTCCGCACAGAGCCCAACGTGGGGCTCAAGCCCACGAACTGCGAGATCACGACCTGAGTTGAGATCAGGAGTTGGGCGCTCGAGCAACTGAGCCACCCAGGTGCCCCCTGATTAATAATTGAACAGGGTATAGAATTCTAACTGAACTGTTTTCACTCAGCGTTTCGAAGATATTATTCCATTATCTTCTGGTTTTTATTGTTGCGAGCGACAAATCTGCTGGCAGGCTTCACGCTCTTCCTGAGGCCATCTGTCTCGCCCCTCTGCTTTTAAGATACTCTCTTTCTCTGGAATGTTACCATGATGTGGCTAGGTTTGCTTTTATTTAGCCTGCCGAGGACTCGTCGTGCATTCTGAATCCATCTTTCGTCAATTCTGGAAAATTCCTAGCTATTAATTATGTCATTGACTATTTCTTCTCCCACATTCTTCTCCCTGTTCTTTCCTTCTGCAACTCTTAGTAGTTGTAAATGGGACTTTTTTTCCTTCTATTCTTCATGTCTTTTTTTTTTTAATGTTTATTTATTTTTGAGACAGAGAGAGACACAGAGTGGAAGTGGGAGAGGGGCAGAGAGAGAGAGAGGCAGATGCAGAATCCGAAGCAGGCTCCAGGCTCTGAGCTGTCAGCACAGAGCCCGACGCAGGGCTCGAACTCACAACTCATGACCTGAGCCGAAGTCGGCCACTTAACCGACTGAGCCACCCAGGCGCCCCTGTTCTTCATGGCTTTTTACCTGCTTTTCTCATTTTTATCCCTCCGTGCTGCATCCTGGGTAATTCTCTGACATCATTCTCAGGTTCGATAATTCCTGTTTAACTCATACACTGAGATTTTTATTTCAATGACTACATATTCTTTATTTCTAGGAGTTCTATTTAGCTATTTTTTCAAAGATGCATGTTGTTTTTATAGTGTCTGGGTTTTTTTCTGTTTCTAATAATTTTAAACATGCTAATTTTATGGTCTCTGTGTTAGGGCTTTCTAGAGAGACCAAACCAATAGGCTAGATACAGATATATATAAGAGGATATTCATTATAGGAATTAGTTCGCATAATTATGGAACAAAGAAATCCCATGACCTGTTATCTGTAAGCTGGAGAACCAGGAAATGGGGTGGTATAATTCAGTCCGAGTCCAAAGTCCCGACACCCAGGAAGGCCAATGTCTAAGGGGGAAGAAAGATAGATATCCCGGCTCAAACAGAGAGCAAATTTGCCCTTCCTCCACCTTTTTATTCTATTCAGGCCTCAACAGAATGGGTGATGCCCATCGCATTGGTAAGATCAATCTTCCTCACCCAGTCTGTGGATTCAAATGCTAATCTCTTCCAGAAACACTCTCATAGACATACTGAAATAATAGTTTACCAGCTATCTGGGCATCCCTTAGCCTAGTCAAACTGACATATAAATCATGACCATCTTTAATAGGTTGTTATATGATCAGAAATTCTTGGGTGTCTAACTCTGCTCCATCTTGTTCGTGGAGGATTATTTCTTCAACTGCTTTATATTTTTGAGTTGTGAGCTCATCTTAAGCACAGCCTTATCTGTGGGAATTCTGTAAGACCCGACCGATGCAGTGTCCTGTCCAGTTTTGGTTTTTTGTTTCTACCAGGCTTTCCAGGGAGTTCACTCTCATTTTTATAACAATTTCTTCGCTTGGGGCATCCCGGACCACTGAAGTCATAGATATTCAATTCCCAACCTTCGTGAGATACAAGCTGAAATTTCTTAGGAGATACTTTTTCCCACGGAGAGCCTAGACCAAGACGGATGGTCTTCTCTGGGACGGTGAGCAGATTTTTTTTTTCTAATCTACGCTCACACTGAGGGTTCCAGCTTTGTGGGACTCTTGCTTCACAGGACCCAAGGCTCCAGCTCCTGGCCCTACCAAATGGGCATTAAATTGTCCTAAAACTCTAGAGTCCTGAGCCAATGTCTCTCCCCACCCCAAGGCAGCCACAGGATCATTCGCAAGCTTTGCCGCCCTAGTTTTCAGTACCCTTTTCCTTCAGCGTCCCTGTCAATCTCCCACATACACATCTATCTATTCACTCAAATAAATATTTATTTGTTTCTAGATAACTGCGGAAAATGGGGTTTCGGGTTATCTCGCTCATACTATCACCAGAACTAGAAGCGGAAATGTATCTATATAGGCAAATATGAAACCCACCGTTTGCTGAGATTCCTGGCTGGAATATCGATATTCTTTCCTGAAGTATCGCCGACAGATGAATATAGTGGTGTATATTTTTTGCACGTTTTTTCTTATATTACAATCATAAAGGCTAGCCACTGCCCTAAGCCTCACTGTTTGGCAGGTTAGAACTCTCAACATGATATTTGGCCCGCAGGCTAGAACTATTCCTTCTGTGAATCTAAAAATATTCTTGCCCTTATGCTTTAGCAATATCATTAAGTCATTAACCAGAGAGGCAGTGCACGGTATAAGACAAAATATACGTGGGCTCTGGAATCAGCAAGACATGGCTCTGTTCCTTCCAGCTGGGCACCCTTGGGAAAAATAGCTCTATCTGCAGCTCAGTTTCCACCATCCGTAAAATGGGAAAGCTAATACCCGCTTCGCAGGGATGAGGTTAAAATTAGAGCTAATGTTTATAAAGCATCCGGCACAAAATAGGTTTTTGAACTATTATTTAATCCGCCCTTGAGGTGTTTCCTTTTCACTCTATAAGTACGCCCCCTTGGCACCCTCCCTAGTGGCTAAGAGGGTGCTCCTTCGGTCATGAGTTCCTTCATCTCACTAGTCACCGACTCTTCTCTTCTCTTCACGTTAACGAAAGTCCCCTTTGTATATGCTTCTGGTCATTTAGAGAGCAGTCGCCTTAACTTGAATTGCCTTAACTAAACCTCCATACCCTACAAATGTGCCTTCTTTGCGCCGCAGAATTAATCATGGCTTTATCTGCATGATCGTAGCTGGGATGATGTCAGTAGGAAAGAGGCGAGTTCATTTGTAAGTTTCTAGTTGGACTATATCTGATCCGGAGGGTGTCACGGCTGCAAAGAGCCATAGAAACCCCCAAGGTGAGGAGTCTAAGGGCTGGCCAGGAAAGCTGACCTGCCCCAGTTCACCCAACCAGTGAGTGACAGGACCGAGATCAAAAGCCGGTCTTTCTGATGCCAGGAGTGCGGCTTCACCTAGAGCCGTTTTCGCTGCCCGAACTACCAAGTTGCAACGAACCTCTGAAATGATCAGTTGGTAATCTGGAGGCAAGCCAAATTGTCATTGTTAATAATTTCCCTTCCGCTCTGTTTCTGTGGCCCTATAAACCTATCAATTGTAGCTTTCCAGGGAGGCTTATGACTCAGCGTACGTAGTAGATGTTGAATAACTGTGTGTTCAATGAAATAATGAAGGACTGCCTTGCCATTATCTGACATTATGTGCCGTGAATTCTAAGCGTGAATTGAGCTCTTTTACATTCTGGATTCATGTTAGAAGTGGCCCTTATTGTTCTCCCGGCATTACTATTTTTATATGTTTTTAATATTTTCGCCGCACGGAGACTGAAAACATGCCTTTCTTTCATTCCCGGGTGGTTAATCCCTTTCAGACACAGGAAGTTGACAACCTTTCCAGACAGACCGGTCGTCTCTAGGCTGTGCTCTGTGCTCTGTGCAGTGACCGCCCGGCCGAACGACGGGTGCCATTTGACCACAAGGAGCCGTGCTGGGGCAGGAGATGGAAGGGGAGGAGCACTGGAGACTCATTACCGCCAGGAGGAAATTCAAATGTTGTGGATTGCCAGCGTCAGGTTGGACACCTGGTGGATCTGGACCAAGGCGTATCGTCCTCCAGAGCTCCGCCAGGGGCTGGAAGTGTCTTGAGAAGAACCGGAGGCAGACAGAGTGAAGGCGTGTGTCCCAGACCGCGGAACTGGCACCACCGTTACTGAACGCGGCAGCAGGAAATGGGGAAGCCCACAGCCCTCAGGATCTGGGGGTAGGCACCAACGCCCATGCACCTTTTAGGTCTGACCGGTCCATTTGGTCTGGTCGTTGGCTTGGGGCTGTGTCCTGAAATTGGCTTGGGGCTGTGTCCTGAAATCAGGCGGCTCTTCCCCTGAAGTAAAGAAAAACATGTCTTTCCAAACAGGGAGTGGAAGTGTGGGGTCTCCGAGGATCGGGCTGAGCCCCATGGCTCATTGTCAGATCACATCCCATAGAAATAGCTGGGCCACGGAGGTCCCCGGGACAAAATCGATTATTTCGTCTTTGAGCCTTGACACCATCCCCTTGAGTCTTGTGGACCATGAGACTCGATCGGTTCAAAACCGTTCTAACGTGGGAGATTCCACAGGGATAGCTCGGCGTTCCACTCAAATCGGCGTCCCAACCCCTTTGCGTAGTATAGAATTGCCACGGATACACGGTTGTGCCGGCAGAGACTGCATTTCTCAACTACGCTTGTATTCCGGACCGGCCACGTGACTCGTTCTCCCATCTGCAGAATGAGAGAGGAAATTACGTTTATCACTCTGGACTAAGGCATGTAAGAAGTAGGCACCCCCACCTGCCCTGTGTTCTCTCTCTCCCCTTCCTTCAGACTAGAGGACACCTGGGTCTCAGCATCGGCATCATTTGCGAACTCACGAGAAGGCACATTCTCAGGCCCCACCCCCGACTCACTAAATCAGACACTCTGGGTGTGCGGCCCAGCAATCTGGAGCCCTCCGGAAGACTCAGATGCCCACTAAAGTTTGAGAAGCCCTGTCCCCAGGAGATGGCAGAGCCACAAGATCGTAGAACGAGGGGTTCCAGAATCATCACATCGAGGAGGCCCCTCCACCCACCAGAAACGTCCGCATCACATTATTCTGAGAAATAGAAAAGAAACTGGTCATGATGGCCACTGGGATCTGAAAGCTGTGTTTGTTACAGCAGCTAGTGTTACACTAATACCGGTCAGAGGCCCAATTCCATCCGGAACCCGATCACAGCGGGGGCGGGGCAGGACAGAAGGGTAGTAAATATCACTGGATTCCTAACACCGGAAAGGGGGTGCAGAGGTGCACCGACAAGGCTACAGTCGGGGGGGCGGCAGTGGGAGAGGATGAAGTCCCGCAGGTCTCACGTAACGGTGGAGCCCGGTGCTCAAACCAGCAGAGCCTCGAGAACAGTCAGAAAGAACAGGAGACAGGGGTAGTGCGGAATGGCCATGTGTCCCAGAGACCCTGTGCCATTTGTCGGCTGACTAACTGAATAACCACTGTTACTGGCAAGACGAGGAGAAGGCCCAGGAAGTTTCCGGTGCCCACGAATCTAGCAATGCCTGGTCTGAAACAGCTACAGTCAGGCTGCTGACTTGGCTAGTTTAGCTCTTATCTACAGGGATGTAGGGATCTGGGAGGCAGAATTCCAAAACGGGCCTCTCGACCCTCCCCCCCTGCAGTATCCCACCCTTGTATAACCCCCTCTCCCGTGAGTATGGGAAGAACCTGTGAATATGATGGACTATCACTCCAAGAATTATGTTACAGCACAGGACAAAAATGAGATCATTCCGGGTGGGCCTGATTTAATCAGGTGACCCCTTTAGAAGCAGAGAGTTTTCTCTGGCTGGTCGCAGACGAGGGACATGCTCCCGATGGCCTAGAAGAAAGCAGACACCCGTGTGAAACGTCTCTGGGGACCGCCTGGCAAGGAACCTACTAGAGGCCCCTGGAAACCGAGAGCGATCCCCAACCAACAGCTTACAAGAAGACGGAGCCCCGGTCCTATGACCCCAAAGAACTGAATTCTGTCAACTTCCAGGGAGCCTGAGGTTGGCCCAGGGAGACCCTGAGCAGAAGGTCCCGTCACGCCGTAGCGGGGCTCCAGACCTGCAGAAGCGCGAGGTGATAAATCTGAGTCGTTCTGAGTTTCCGAGTCTGTGGCGACTTGGTACACAGGGAAAAAAAACAAATCCATGGGGGGGTACCACGGGTCCGCGCTGGCCGCGCGTGGCCGAGACGCCCTCGGAGGCCTTTGGTGGCGTCTGTGTGCCCGCCCCGTCTTCCGTGCGCGCTCGGTGCCAACAGCTCAGACCCTCGATTCTCCTTAGCTGGCAGGCCCGGGCATTTCTGCTCCCCCAGGGAGCCACTGAGTCAAAGGCCGAGAGGTCTGGAGGCAGAAACTCCAGCTCCCTGGTCTCGAGTTGGGCGAAACTCGGGAAAGATAACTCACAGCCCAGAGCTCCCCGGCCCGATCGGGCTGAGGTAAGACTTGGCCCACCCATCCCGCCTTGCCCGGCGTCCTCTCCCGCCATCCTGCCCCCACCCCTCACCCCTGGGAACCCGTCCTTGAGACAATTTCGTGTCTTCCTTCCGGGTAATCCCACCTCAAACAGTCCGTCGCCCCCCCCCCTTTTCCTCTGTCCCCTGCTCCCCCCAACCGAGGCAAAGATCAGGCGAGAGGGTGTGTGTGACAGCACGTCACAACTACCAAGGAGCCCCACGTGACTAGCCTTCTGGGCTGCTTCTCGCTTCTTCCTCTGCCCTCCCCCTTCAGTGTTGGCGTGTGAGGCGTGCGATGACTACTTTAGCGGCTGGCCATCTAAAGTTCTTTGTCAGGAGGAAATGGTCTTGGTTTGGGAAAAGATCTCGTTGGGGCCGAGGAGGCACTGAGTGGATTCTCTAGGGGGAGACCACTACGTAAAGTCAATGGCATGCCGTGCGTGAGGAATGAACTAGAAGTTAGGGCAGGGACGGGAGAGAAGAGAGGAGAGGTGAAGGCTGGCAGGGGGGGCGGACAGGGTGGCTGGATTTGGAATCCACAATGGTGACACGCAGGGAGAGCTGGGTGCTTGCAAGGTCGATTGTTGGCCTGGGTCTCATGTCACCACCCCCCACCCCCAGCCAGGCCCCCGGGCATAGCCTAGAACCTCAGGAAAGCCACTCAACTTGGGAGGGTGGTTTTCAGGTTCGGGCCACACGCACCGACTGTCGACCGAACGGCTCCCCAGACAGTCAGTTGGAACACGGCTCCGCCGGAACTCGCCACCTGTCCCCCCCCCCCCACCGGCCCGCAGTGGAGTACTCCACTACTCCGATGGCCCCATGACAAGTTGTGTTCATTTCGTTCCCCCCAGAGCAGACCCTGAGACAAGGAAGCGGGTGACTCCAAGAGAGGGGGCGGGCCTGAGACAAAGAAGAGCCAGGAAAGGATGGGGGCGACTGGGGCTCCCTGCTGCCGAGGGCCCTCCGAGGAAGCGTGTAGAACACGCCTCACAGTTTTTCAGGCAAAGGATGGAAGAGCTCGGGGTTTTTTCCCAATAGCCCTCTTCGGTCGAGAATGGCTCGGGGGTGTGTTACATTCCTGGACCGTCTGGGCCGAAAAGCTCTCGCGGGGCCAGAGAAAGACCCGGAATGGAGGCGCCGGGGAGGTGTGGGCACCCGAGGCGGGAAGCTGTCAGCGCGGACGGCGACCTGCCCGCCACAGCTGCGGGTGAACTCAGAGCTGGGCCGGAGGGGTGTGCGGTGGGGCACGGACGGCCCCTCGTAGGGCATGCTTCCCCTGCCCTCGCCCCTGTCACCCCAGCGCCCCACCCGGCTGCTCTGATGCTCCCTCCTGCCCCTTCCCAGCCACGACTCAGGCCCACGTCACCTCTCTCCTGGAAACAAGAACTGACTTTCTGAATGAATTGCGAAACCCCAACCCCCAGCGGGAATGTATCTGGCGTTGGGGCCTATGAGGGGGGTTAATTCCGGTTAAGTGAGGTTGTGGGGTGGGGCCCTAATCCCGCAGGACCGGTGTCCTCAGAAGATGAAGAAGAGATACCAGAGTGCTAGTTCTCTCTCTCCCCTTTCTCCCCCTCCCTCTCTCTCCCTCCCTGCCTGTCTCTCTCTCCGTGCACGGAGGAAAGGCCACACGAGGAGCCGGGGAGAAGGCAGCCATCTACAAACCGGAAGAGAGGCTCAGGAGCAATCACCACGCTGGCGCCTTGCTCTGGGATCCCAGAAGGCGAATCGGGCCCTTCGCTCCCCAGCGCAAACAGCTTTGAGAGCTCCCCGGTGCCTCCGGGGTCTAACAAGCAGCCTTGACATTGGTCCTGCAGCCCTGCGCACTCCACGTCTGTGTCCAGCCTCGTTCTCTGACACTTCCTGGCTAGCTTTCCGTCTCCCGGGCCACCCCAAACTATTTTAGCCCCTCCATTCTGCCGCATCTTCAAGTGCCTTTCTCCCCTTTGTCCCCCTGACAAATCCTTGTTCCTCCTCCAAGGGTCCTTGCCTCTCCCCTGACTCTTCCAGCCAGAATCTTCTATGCCGTGACCCTCCCCTGGCTTCTCACATCCACTGGTATCGGGCCTGTCCCCCCACCCGTCTGCCTCCAGCATCGAGACCAGCCTTTGGCACATAGTAGATGCTCAAGTATTTACTCCGTTCCTAAGGAAGGAAGGAATAAAGAAAGACCTGTTCTGCAATCGGTGGCTGCGTGTTACAAAGGAGAGGAGCTTTATTTTTTTTATTTTTGAGGGCAGGGGAGGGGCAGAGACAGAGGGAGACAGAATCGGAAGCAGGCTCCAGGCTCTGAGCCGTCAGCACAGAGCCCGATGCGGGGCTCGAACTCGCAGACTGTGAGATCATGACCTGAGCCGAAGTCGGCCACTTAACCGACTGAGCCCCCCAGGCGCCCCTGAAAGGAACTTTAAGGATGCTGTGGTTCAAGTTCCACATTCTGCAGAAAGGGCGGTGCGGTGGCGGTCAAGGCCCCAGCCCCATGCCCTTCGGCTTTCGCGTTCCCATGCAGCCCCGCCTGTGCCGCCGCTGTCGGGACCTCGGCTCAGGCTGGGGGCTTTCTCTGGCCTCTGGCACGTGCTCTTTGCAGCGAGCCAGAAATTCCAGGAACGAACGCCTACCACCTCTCCAGGAGCAGCGCTCAACCAACGACCGACAGGACTTGGCGGATAAACACCCCAGCTCCGTCTGCGCTTAGCCGGGCCGTCACCGTGGCGCGTTCCAGAAAGGCCGAGCGCAGGCTGCCGGCGGCAGGGACCGTTCCCCCGTATCGATTTCCCTCTCTTCCGGCCCTGCCGCCCCACCTCCCCGCCAGTGTCTCCTGAGATTACCTCCCGAATAAACTCTTCGGGCCCGAATCTTGAGACGGAGGCCCAGAGAGGACAAGGAGCATGGCCAAGGTCACACTGCTGTTCGGTGCTGTCTCCTGGCCCCTCCTGCCCACAGTTCAGCCTGCCGCTCCGGACCTGGGACCCTCCCAGAAAAACCTTTCCCTGCGTGGACCAGGGAAAGACGCTCCCTCCCTTAGCGAGTGGGGGGCCCAAGCCTGTGATCTGGGTGCCAGGACCAGGGCCCCGTTCTTTCCCTTCACGGCCCAGCCCTGTGTTGTCACTTGTGTGTGTGTGTGTGTGTGTGTGCGTGTTGTCACTTCTAAACCATTTCTTGGGTCCTCTCCCTGGGGCCCCAAATTTCACCTCCCAATGCAGACAGCTCCAGCTGGAAGAGACTTTCTTTGGAGAACCTTGAAATGTCTAAGCTTCACACCCGACCTCAGGCCTCGCCCCGCCCCCTTTCGGTTTCAGGCCCAGGCGGACGGGAACACCCCGCTGATTTCCAGCCGACCATGTCTGCTTCCAAGCCAAAGACCACGAGTCTTATATTTGAAAGCCCGTTTCAAACCCCTTGAGCTTCAAGGAACTGCTACGAAAATAACCTCTCCTATACACGCACTCACACTCACGCCCCACAATAGACACACCGAACACACAACACACGCAGTGCAAACACGGGAGGCATACAACACACGCTACACCAACACGACACAGACGTCACACGGGAGCTACATACTGCACACCAACGGGACACATACAAGTCACATGGCGAACAGCACACACGTACGACACACACACACACACACACACACACAACAGCACATCCACGGCACGGGTCCACGGTCGCGCACGCCCCCTGATTTCTCGGGTGGCAGGAGGTGACATCCGGAACGGGCGTGGCACCCGCTTATGATCCCGTCAGCACGCGCGGGCCGCACGGAGCGTGCTGCCGGAGAGCAGGTTACTCGAGTTCATTCCCACCCATCATTTTCACCGTTTCTCATTTCTTCCTCATGCCTCGGTATTAATTAGCCCCGGGATTTAAATCTGATGCATTAGGCAAAAACAATTCTAAATGCTTTTGGAGAAACAAATTCCAAATTAGCTGGAGCTGAGCGTGCATGTATTTGAAAGGCAGGCAGCGTGAACACTGACATTCGAAAAAATAGAAGGGAAAGGCCAAGATCGGAGGTGTTGGTTGACTGCCTGGTTCACAGCCGGCCCCGGCGGAGGCTGTGGGCTGGACGCTCCTGGGCCACGAGAGGGTAGGAATAAAAAATTAGCTTAACATCTAGGTTCCAGATAAGAGGGGGAGGGGGGACAGCCGTTCCCTTTCCTTCCGGCTTTCCAGTCCCTGGCCGGTTCCTGTCTTTGGAACGGCCCTGCCTGATAGTCTAGAAAGATCAGGTCTCCTAAGGCTGCCGGAGGCAAAATCCATCTCATATTCCTCCCTGCTTCCAGCAGTAATCTTCGTCCCTCTGCCTCGCGCTCTTCTGAGCGGCCCTCGGGGTCACGGGGTGGGGGTAGCCCGCCTGGGGACCGTTCCACGCCGCACTGCAGTGGCTGATGCCTCGCGCTGGGCTCGGACTGACTCGTGAAGCTCTGTCTTTTCCCTTAGTAAGACTTTCAATGCCTTCGACGCAGGGATGCGGCGCTTTTCCGGTTAGGGACACCAGGCTGGCTTTCTGCGTACGGTTGCCTAAAAGGTTGTATCGACGGGAGCCGATCCGGGGAAGCAGAACCAGCCCGAGTGATCCCGAGAAAGGCGAGTTACTGCGGTCCATGGAGAGCGGCCCCGGCACGGCGGGGGGGGGGGGGGGGGGGGGGGGGGGGGGGGGGGGGGGGGGGGGGGGAGCTTTCTCAGCTGTCTACGCAAGGCTGCCGCGTGGGTGCCTGGTGGGGGCTCTGCGATCAGCACGGCCAGAGGTCAGGAAGAAAAGAGGATCAGGAAGTGGGGGAGGCCAGGGACCAACCGCACCTGTGCGGACAAACTGAGGCCCGCGTGTGTCTCTCACCGCCCCCAACCTCAAAGACACGGGGTGCCCTCCAGCGCACAGTCACACACCTGGCAGCCCTGGAGGCCTGAGAAGCTGAGGTGGGGGCGCTGGAGGGGCTGCGGGCCCAGCTGCCACCCTCACCCACACGGGGAGAGAGCCGATGGGTGACACGCGTGAGCTGTGACGGTCCCTGCCCTGCTCCGACCGCCGGACCATCAAAATGGCTGCTCCTTCGCGTCCACCTTCCAAATCTCGCACAGATTTCTCCTCTGGCCAACCCTGACCCAGAAACATACAGGACAGTAGATTCCGGAACATATAATTCAGTCCAGTTGACACAGTCATCAGCTGCATAATTCCTTCCCCATTACTCAACACTCTCCAGTCACTCACATTTGTGCCAGAGAGTCAGTAGGCTGGGTTACTGGTGTATTGGTCAGCGACTGCTGTGTAGCCATCTTAAAATCATAGCAGCCTCCAACAATGAACCTCTTACTCACAAGTTCATGGGTTGGCTGGGGGACGTGGCTCCTCAAGCCTCTCAGCCCCTTCCCGGGACTAGTACAAGCACGTTCTGCTCTGCTCATGGTGACCGCAGAGGCAGGAGAGAACAAGTAGACACTCATGGGGCCTCTCGGGGCCTAGGCTCAGACCAGGTCACTGTCCCTTTCACTCCACCCCATTGGCCAAGCAAGTCATATGGCCAAGCCCAAAGTCAAGGACAGGTAACATACACTCCACCCATGACAAAGTCATGGCAAGCACGTGGATACAGCCAGGGGTGAAGAATTGGGGCCAATGACGCCATC
>PITB01006986.1:18941-84448 GCA_004024585.1 Paradoxurus hermaphroditus
AAAAAAAAAAAAAAAAAAAAAAAAAAAAAAAAAAAGTGATGACCAGGTGAGACTCGGCAACAGATACAACTGAATGCAGGAAAAGAAAGGCTGTTTGTTTTGAAGTGAAATTAGATAAAATAAAGAGTCGATGCCATCAATCTCTAACAACCCTTGAAATCGTCTGGAAGTGCTGTCCGTAATCACTGCAAAGTCTCCACGTGCCTCCTCAGCCCCAGCTAATTCATAGCTGTTTGTCTTCCAGTCCAAGCATTGAGTTACAAGACGCTTCCTCCGTTTAAAGTCACTGTGTGCGGTCTCGGTGTTTCATGACTGAGATTACTTGCTACTCGCCTCCAAGAGAGGAACCGATGAATTAATCCACAGAACGTGCTTGGCACGGGGCTGGGCATACAGTAGGCGCTCCGCGGCTGTTCGTCACTTAGCAGCGGCCAGAGTCTTCGTTACAAAGGCACAGTGCTTTGGACGGCTACTGCTGGGTAACAAACAGCCCCCAAAATATAGTGGCAAAAAAACAAGGGCCCTTCTCTTCAGCTCACAGACGTCGTACATCAGGAATTCAGATGTGGCACAGCAGGGGTGGCTTGTCTCTGCTCCGCGATGACTGGGGCCGCGGCCGGGAGGACTTAAAAGGTTAGGAGTCCTTGAATGACCATGGACTTCTCAGCCATCTCTCATCTCAGCCTCTCTGCGGCACGGCGGCTTCAGGCCTCCAAGAATGAAGGTTCTAGCCAACAAGACAGAAGCTGCAATGGCCTTTTAGGACCCAGCCTCTGAAGCCATCCTCTGTTGACTGAAGAAGTCGCGACCCCACGGGGCTCAAGGAGAGGAGACGTAGACCCCATCTCTCAATGGGAAGAGCATAAAAGAATTTTCTGCCATGTTTTAATGCCACCACTCAGCTATTTCGGGTGCATTGACAGTTGAATCGGTTTTTGTGGGTTGACTGGGAACCTCAAGATTCTCCTTAGCAGTGTTTCTATGGGAACCGTGTTTTTGCGTCCAAAACCAGACTTACGAGTTAACTTTGAGGCACAACTCATTCATAAAGTGAAACTTCCGGAATTGTCATTCCCCCAGAGCCACTGATATTATTAATTATCATTGCTCCTGGAGCACCTCCTATATACTAGATTCTGCTCCGCACTCTACACGGATCGTGTCCCTTGGTCCTCCCGACAAGGCTACAGATACTATAGTTATTTCTATTTTACAGATGGAGACGCTGAGGCACAACGGGCAAGTGACAAGGCAGAGGTCACGCAGCTGGGACTGTGACGCAGATTTTGAAACCAGGTCCCTGTGATGCCCAAGTCCGTGCTTCACTCCCATGGTGTACTGACTCTGTGAATACTATTTGAGTAAAGGAAAGTTCTGGAGATGTGTGAGGCTCTGGGGTCTCTCTCCAGGGGAGCGAGCCTACCGGGGAAGCCATCAGAGGTAGCCACCAGTCCCCACCAGGTGTGACCTCTTCCTTCCCATATGGATCTGGGTCACGCACACCTTCCACGTGGTCGCCGGCCATCCGCGCCCGTCAGCCATCCCTGCCGGGCCCCTCGGGCCCCCAGGCTTCCCGGCCCCCACCAGCGCCGTCTTTCCTAAACCAGAGCAAACGGGGCCACACTCGGCTTTTTGTCCCAGGCACGGATGGGGAATGAACGGCCGTTTTTGTCCCTGGCCGTACAAAGCCATTTGTGCCTGGGGAAGCTCCGGGAGGGGGGTTGGGCAGGAGGCGAGGCAAACACAACCCCATTCTCTGGGGCTGGTTAACAGACAGCAGCTATGGGCGGGCGGGCGGGCGGGAGGCAGAGCCCGGGCTGGAACCCAGAGCCCCGGGGGCTGCTCAGGAGGAAAAGAGGTTGTCGCCCTGGTGGGCGCCCCCAGGGATTTAACAGTCAAGCGTCTGTGTCACCAACGCCAGCCCCCAGCCCGCTCTCCGTTTCCCCAGCACCCGTCCTCCGCCCCCATCCTGCCATTTGCGATGAGAACACCCGCTTGTTCGGGGTCTCCGCAATAACGATGAAAGCCTTTTTTTTTTCTTTTTTTTTTTTTCCCTTTTTAAGAATTCATCTTCGCATTCCAGAAGGGGCATTTATCACCCCGTGCTCGGGCCGCAGACATGTCCCTCTTTCAGATCCTCCTGTCCAGAAAGGCGGCCTTGTCAGACACATGAAACCAGCCCCTCTGGACATCTGGACAAGGCGCAGCCCTTTGGCTGAGCACGAGGCCGGCCTGAATGCCACAGACAGTAAAAGGAGAGCCCTTGTCCCCGGTCCAAACGGCCCAGCTCAATGGCTGCAGCTGAGCGCAGCGGGGGGCGGCCGGGGGGCGGTGGGGGGGGTTCCAGAAGAAGCTCTTGGAGCTGCCCTAGTGACCACTTCTCAGGGAGAGTGAAGCAAGCTCAGTGGGTAGCCAGCAGCGGAGAACTGGGGTTCTTCTCTGCCCAGCGCCCCCATCTTCTAGCCACGGAACCTTTCTTTCCCGTGCTCTGAGCCTGCCACCGCTCCCTCCCACCCCGCCCCCACCCAGGAGACCCGGACCTGGCCCTGGCCGGCCAGAGGGCGCACCCCAGGACCCCGGGCACGGCCCTTGTGCGTTCCACACTAGCTTTATTCCATCGGGACCCCTCCTTGGGACTTTTCTCCCAGAGACAAGGAGTCTGTTTCCATTAGGGTAGCTGCCGCCTCGCCCACCATGCGGCCGGAAGCCGGCGAAGCGACGGAGCCCCCAAATTACCGTTTGAGCCCCTCTGTCCGAAGTTATTTGCTGGACATCTGCATTCCCTACGCCGACAAATTCTACTTTTTGCTCCAGCTGGTTTGGTTTGGGTTTCTGTCATTTGCACCCCAGAGAGACCGAGTCACAGTTCCTCCTGGAACAGACCTCAAGCCTTCATCCTGGCATTCAAGGCCCTCTGTGACACAGCCACGGCGTAGCCATCTGGGGTCCCCCAGGGGCAGCTGGGCCAGCCTCACCCCGGCTCCAGGAGAGTCCGTGCCGGCCCCGCCCTCTGGGCACTGGCGTGTCCCAGACCAAGTGGCTCTGAAGGAAAATGTGACAACCCGTAACTCCAGGGCGTCTGACCTTGAGGCCCACAGAAGCTTGGGGAGGGACCCAGCACCCTCCCACTGTGCCCCGTGGTCTGGGCAAGACACCGCTGGTGGTGGGCCAGCCACCGATGCCGGGCACGCGGCTCCCACCTGCAGACACGTGCTCCGGTGCCCTTGACAAAGGCAGAGGATCACAAGGATGTCCCGAGATGCCCCAGGGCCCGGGCGCTCCCAAGGGCACCCCAGGGGCAGCCGTCTTCGGGACTGGGCTACCAGTCCTCCAGCCGGAAGGAAAGCCCTCGCTGCCCAACCACGTCGGGGCACGCAGGCCCAGCGACTTGGCCCAGGTGCCTCGGGCAGCCGGAGAGGAGGGCCGGGGGGGGGGGGGGGGGGGGGGGGGGGGGGGGGGGGGGAGGGCTGGACCCTGATTATCCGGGCGCGTGGGCCTGAGCCCTGACGTTTTACTCCACTGACGGGGGTTGGAATTCGCCGCCCCGAAGCAAGAGATCACAATCTCTCTCAACACCAACCCCCGGCCGTCCCACCCTCCCGTGCCACGCTCGCAGTAGACATTCTAGCAACGCTGCTGAAATGGAAGGTACCCCGTAGGCTCAAAATCGATGTTCGGACACATTGGTGAGGGCGAGCCAGGAGTTAAAATATTGAAATACCGCGTAAAGGTTAATCACCACTGACCCTCGAGGGCTCCCCCTGCCACCCAGCCTTCTGACCTTCTTCTCAACCCAGCAGGTGCAGGTTAACTCCGGAACCCTGCCTCAGCCCCGAGCCAGCGCCAACGAAAGCGCCTTTGGACGGGCGGGCGCCCAGGCCTCACCGGTGGTTAAAATACAGTCACTCTCGTTCAAGCAGAAAGCCAGTGGCATGGGGGGGGGGGGGGGCGGTGCAAACCCAAGCCAGAACCCTGATGCGTAGAGCACGGGGTCCCTGTCCAGGACTGAGGTGACCCCTCAGCCTCTCTGACATTCCTCCCCAACTTCGGACTGCTCTCCCAGCTTTCCCGTCCAGTGGGCACGAACGCGCGTGTGGTGTGCGCGTGCGCGGGTGCACGCAGCCAGGTGCAAGGTCGACCGCGGTGGATACATCCCACTTGCCCCCATCCCCCGCTGCATTCTTCCCCAAATCGTTTTCTGCCTCACACCCGCCATCTCTCGTGCTCGTCCCCTAATGACCACACTTGCTGAGAACATTCTAGAGAGCCTCCTTTATGTCTCTTTTGACACTTCGTGGTGCTTCTAAGCAGGTACTGTCGTGGCCATTTCACAGAAGAGGAAAGCGAGGCTCAGAGAGGTCATGAAGTTGCCTCAAACCACGCCCCGGAGTTACTTATCATCTTTGGTCTGTGAAAGGAGAATAACAGCAGTACCTACTTCATAGGGTAGTTGTCAGGTTCAAATGGGGGGGGGGGAGGAGGGAGGATGGCATAGTGCGGGCACACAGTAAGTGCTCAATAAATACTAGATATTATTATTGTTGATATTATTCCCACCCAACAGCCCAAACCTGAAGCAAGGTTCTTAATTCCTTTCGCTGGGTCAAAGCTCTGCCAATTCCTTCATTCGATGAGGGAAACACCCAAGAAGACAGAACCACGGAGCCCCGGGACCGTCCCTTGGGGCTGCTTTCCAGGTCTCCCATAAAGGCACCGTTCTCCTGTGACTCACAGAAGAGAGAGGGAGGGCTAGCTGAGTGAGCCCTTCTGTGTCTTACACGCCGGCGGAAAGGTCACTGTAATGCAGCCATGTGACCGAGCCCGTGCCCGCCAAAAGCCGCGCTCGGGATCGGCGGTGGGGCCAGCGCCCGCTTCCCGCGGGTCACCAGGCGCGGGCCCCGCTCCGTGCCGGAGTGCCAGAATCATTTAATGATTTAAAAAGATCGAGATCCACGGCTTCAGCGATTTCTGGGAAGCAGTAACTCAGCGAGCTGTAGAAGGTTCTCCATTTGCTGTCTCCAGGCTGGCCCCGTGGCAGGATTTATGCTGAATGGGCTCCGTGAGGCAAATCCATCCCGGGACGGGACCCCCCGCGATCCCCCCGCCCAGGAAGCGCTGGCATACTGACATCACCCTCACAGCTGCCAAGTCTCCCTTGCTCTGAGGGGCACTCTCTCATCTCACATTAATTAGAAGGCCATTTTCCAAGCATTTCCATCCCATAATGAAGGGCTTTCTGCAGTGGCTCGGTGAAATATTAAAACATCTGACTTGGAATCTTAAAAAAAAAAAAATACATCCTGCCGGTTCAGTCTGTATATTGTCTAACCCTCCAGACGCGGGGTGGGGGCGCGACGGGGAGGTCAGTGCAGAGGTAAGGACGGCTGGTCCAAGTGCCCGCGACGGGGCGGCGGGGAGACCACCCAACCACCACCGCCACTGACCGCTGCGCCGTCTTCTGCGCCCCTCCCATTTGCGTCTGAGAGGGAGATGGGTGGGGGGAAGCAAGAGGGAGGAAGGGACAAGAGGCTAGGGAATACAGAATGAGACCCTCTGATGGGACAGAAAACAGCAGGCCCTTGTGACAGCGGGGGGGGGAGGGGGCGGGGGGGGGGAAGCCGCGGATCCCAGCGAGCTACAGCCCTGAGTAGTCACCCGGAGGTCTAGTCCCCGCCCACCGTGCCCGGCCATGTGACTTGCTCTGGCCAATGGGGCCTCAGTAAGAGCGCAGCGGGCGGAGGCCGGATTGGCACATGCGCATTGTTCTCTTGGAACATTGACACTTGGCGTTCAGCCGCCTTGCAAAGAAGCCCAAATTAGCCACCAGGAGAGACGGCCGTGCCACTCCAAGAGCCCGAATGAAGCCGTCGCACACATTCCAGCCCATCCGCCATCCGACTTGGGCACCAGAGCGACCCCAAGCAAGACCCGCAGAAGATCCACGCGGCTGAGCCCTAGACAACCCACGGAATCCCGAAAAATGATGAGATCATGTTCGTTTCAAGCCACCACGTTTCGGGGTGGCGTGTTCCGCACCGGTGGAGAAGCAGAAACGTTCCCTTATCCTCTGGCGGCCTCGAGGTCAGGCCCACCCTTCTTGGTCATCCCTAAGGAGCGTTTCCCAGACGGCCGTCTGTCATGGGCATCCACGGATCTGCTGCGGGCTCCTCGCCCGCGGCCGCCCTTCTCCTGCCCCCCTCCGCCCCCGCCCGGCGTATTCATCTCTCCCGCTCAGCAAATGTAGGGCTTCTGTTAAACCCTGGTGTCGCCATTTCACACGCAGTAAATCTCGATGGTCAGGTGGCTTCGCCCGGACGAGGTCCTTTACCGTAATAACAAACCAGAGCCCTGGGGTTATAAGAGTGTAAAAGAAAATCTCCGATGTTCACCTTGTGTGGCAGAGGGTGTATTTGTGTAAGGCAGGGTGTGGATGCTGAGAAATGAGACTTGAATTACGAAAGACTATACATTTTACATATTTAGGTATGTGTGTGTGATTCTATATAATGGCTGTATATATATATAATTTCTCGGTTCAAACTAAGCTAAGTATTGAAAGGCTGTTTTGCTATGCGGAAATCCTTGCTGTAATGAATTAATAAGAACACTGTGCAATCAACATATTAATTGTATGTAAATGGTGTTTTTTAAATGCTTTAAAACAATTTATTCCCCTGAGCATTTTAAATAGGCCCCCTGGAAAGTTGTTTATGTAGTCATTCGCTTGGCAAACTTCTCGCTCCTTCCTCGCTCCTCCTCGCGGGTTCCTTCCGCCGGCAAAGGAACGCTTGGGGAAACCCTGTTGTCCCCCTCACTCTTCCTCTTGAGGTCCCAGGAGCCCAAGTCCCCCGAGGGCTGGGGCTTGGGCCGTGCCAAAGCGATTCTGAAATCTGATCACTCGTTCTTCCTCTCAAATGTCTCCGTCCTTTCTGTCAGTTAAGCCCTCTCTTGCGTAAAGTGTGGGCAAGGTGAAAGCGTCGGTGACTCTCGGGGACAGAGGAGAATCTATCAACCCACTAACGACTGCCTTCTCCGCCCTGCCGCGTTCCCGCCTCCGCACGGGAGAAAGTTGCTGGAGCCAGACACCTGACGCGTTCCCGAGACAGCCGTCAACCTGAGAATGCCACCAGTCGGGGCACCTGGGTGGCTCAGTCAGTGGCGCGTCTGACTCTTCCTTTTGGCTCAGACCACGCTCTCTCTCATGGTTTCGTGGGTTCGACCCCCACGTCGGGCTCTGCGGGCTGACCTCTGGGAGCCGGCTTGGGATTCTCCCCCTCTCTCTGCCCCACCCCCCCTGCCTGGTCGCGCTCTGTCTCTCTCTCAAAGGACATTCCTCCAGGAACTTCAGGACCTTCCCATCAAGCTAAGGCAGTGAACCAGGAAACACACAGCACAAAAAGAAGACGTTCAAATAAAGAAAATGCATGAGCTCAAGACATGGAAACAGCCGCTGTGTTGTTTTGTTTTGTTTGGGGCTCTAAACAAATTAACCCAATTTCCAAATTTCCAATTTCCAAATTAACCCAACTTCCCAAGGACCTTGCTGATAAGTAAGGTTTCCAGTAAGTGAGGCCTGATCTGAGGCAGGCCTGTTGTCCATCTAGAATTTTCCCGCAAGCCCCATGGAAGGATAATTCTATTTACTTTCCTAAGATACATAAGATGCCAGTATAGAAGAACCAGGCAGAGCCATTCTGGGCAGTGTGCTTAGAATCAGCCTTTCTCGCCTGGAACGCTGTCATAAGTCCTTCTTCTCCCTCCTCCCTTTCCCCCTTGGGATGACCCCACGGATTTTCCCCAGGCTCCCAAGAAGCAGGAGCACGAGGCTTAAGGGGACAATTAATGAAGCCACCGCGCCTTGGGACCTGGGGCCGCAACTGCAGCTACTTTGGTGGCCGAGGTGGCATGATTAGGACGGGGGTGGAAAGTCACCACTCCTACAGGCCGGAGGCCATCTTTGCGGCATCTGAGAGAAACGGAAACCTGTCCTCTGGTGCTGGGGCTGAACTCGGCTCGATGAGGTTCCAGAAGCCCTCTGTCACCTGGTCTCCGCACAGCAGCGGCGCTCTAGCCAGGCCAGTCCCTGCACTGGCCAAAGGCTGGTTTGCTCCATGTTCAGCTTCCTCCTGGCCTGCCGGGTACTGGGACTGCAGGGAATCACAACTCTGGGACTCCCTTGCCCTCAGGCGAGAAAGGAAGCAAGGAAGGAGGAAGGGAGGGAAGCGAGAGGGAGAGAGGGAAAGAAGGAGGAACCACTGATACTAAATGAGCAGTCGCCTGGTTAAATATATACGCGTTAACTCACTTAATCCCCGCTACGTGATGAAGCCGGTACTTTTATTTTCTTTATCCTCGGGACGCGGATGAAAAAACCAAGGCTCTGCAAGTTCCACAACTGGCCCAAGGACACACAGCTAGGGAGTGAGGGTTCAGGAGTTCGAACCTATGAAGGAGCCAGGGTGGCCTCTAGGAGCCGAGCCCTGGAAGCCACCAGATGGCCCGTCTCTTCTAAGAACCAAGGCGGGGGGGGCGGGGGGGGGGCAGTGCAGGGGGACATTCTGAGCTGGCTTCGAAGAAAGGGGGGCATTCTGGGCGGGAAGTGACCTGGGGGCTCTGCCGGGCTCCAAAGGGAAATTCTTCACATGCGGACGGGCCAGCTCTGCCTTCTCCAATTCCGGAAACAAGCAGGGACGAGCCGAAGGGCTCTCCGCGCTCCCGGACTACGTGTATTTGGGAAAGCGACAGAAGCCAGCTGCCCTTCTCCACAATCCCCCCCGCGCAGCTGGCCCTGACCCAACCCTGGAAAGGGCTGTGGCAGCGGCTCGGGATTTCCCGAAGCGCCCGAGCCAGGGTGCTGAGGACCAGGTGGGCCCACTCTGCCAGGCGGTGAGAGTCCCACCTCAGTCCCCGGGGTGGGGGGTGGGGGGTCCCCTGAGACCCTCCGAGACAGACAGCAGCATCCGGGTCTTCCAGCTGGGCAGGCGGGTGAGGGCAGGTGCCTATGCCCAGCCCCGCGTCTTGGCTCCTACCCTCCCCCGCCCCCGCCCCCACACCACACCACATGCTCAGGGCACAAGATCTGCAAAGACAAAGACGTAAAGAACATTTGCAAACAGGACCCGAGGGGAGGCCAAAAGCTGAATACAAAACAATGAAATCATGAGAGAGATATTTGGAACCTCCACAGAAGGGGATATTTGAGGGCGAAGTCTCTCAAGTTCACCAATAGGTCACCAACTGGCCACCTATTAAATACTTTTGGTAAAAGCCAGTCTGGGGGCGGCCTGGTCTTCCCTGCAGACCAATCAGATGAGAAGCAGCCTGGGGCGGGGGTCCCCAAACCGGCCCCCCCTTCCCCGCACCTGCTGTTAAATTTTCATTGCTGGACTGGGGGCGTGTGTCCCAAGAGCAGTGAACTTGGGGTATCAGGGCCGTTTACCGAGGGGTTCAGAGGGATTTCCACATTTTAACGACTGGTGAGGCCTCGCTGGTGCAGGCCGATGGGGAGGACCCCTCCCTCAGCGTCGCCTTCAAGGCGGGACAGAATTCTGCTCTGTGACCCCCAGGAAGGGGCCGCGTGAGAGAGTCCCTCCCTGAGCAGAACTGCCCCCACCACTGCAGAAACACAACAGCAGTAGGACTGGGGCTCGCTGGGAGATGCCCCCCACCCCCACCCCTGCAGGGACACAGCGATTTGCTTCCCGGGCTCAAGCTTGCTCTCGCTAGCTCTCTCTGGCCCAGCGCCTGGTCCGTGAGGCCCCGCGGCGTTTGTGAGCCCAAGGAGGAGGCCAAGGCCCCCACCGGCTCTTTTCTGTGAAAAGCTAAGTGGCCTGGGGGGCCGGGAGGAAGACCTTGACCTCAGGAGCCCTAAGCCACCAGGCTGACAGCAGACAGCAAGGAAGGCCCTTGGGAACGGAGCTTTATTGAGGGACATTTGTCTTCATTTGAGACAGCCTCCATCTTATCCCAAAGGCCTGCTCTGAGGCTCGAGCTCCCTGACCCCTACTCAGACTGTCTGTCCCTCCACTGGCCGTGCCCTGGCTGCAGAGAAAGGGGCTTCTCGAAGAAGACCCTCAGAGCGACTAGCCAGCGATTCCGGAAGTTCGAAACTCCTATTCGGCACAGCAATCATAGGTTTGGATGATAAATTTCTTTCGAAAGAATGGTTTTCCAGATGCACGCTGAAGAAATTAACCCTCAGAATCGTGCGGCTGGTCAGGCAGACCCTCCGCCTTCGCTCCCACGGAAACAGGCTGGTGGGAAGGACTCCGCACGTAGCCTTTTGAATCTGGAAATACCAGGCTGCAAGATTTCGGTGGCTTTTTTTTTTTAAGTGAGGCTATTTAAAATGTTGAAAGACCATGAACCGTGCCCCAGACGCCGCCCCTAATCTGCGGCGTTGCGACTAAATCATTTCATCTCCGAGAGCCTCGCGCTTCCAAATATTAAGACAAATCGCCCGCTCATCAGGGGAGATGACCGGAAGCACGGCCACCAAGGCGCGACGCTGACTCTAACAGGCGCCCTGACCCAGGCTCCCAGGGCGGCTCAGCCCGGCTCGGTGCGGGGGTGCCCTCTGGGCCTGGGGTGGGGGGCGGCGACGGCGAGGGTGGGGAAGGCCGCGGTCGGCCGCTCCCCGTCCGCCAGGTTTAGGGAACCTCGGAGAGGGAGGCGTGTGGCCCCCTAGCTCGGCACTTCGCAAACGCGCGGCGCGGCGGGGCCAGGGCGGCCGCCGGGGACCGATGCCCCCGCACGGCCGCGGGGGGTGAGCGGCGCCCGGCCCGGCTCGCAGGGCGCATTCACAGCCGGAGCGCGGCGCGTCCCGGCGCCCTTATCTCGCCGCCGCCGCCGCCGCTCTGCAGGCGCGGGCGCCCGGGGCTCCCTCCCCTCCCTCCCCCCCGCCCCCGCCTCTCCCTCCCCCGCCTCGCCCGCCCGCCCGCCCGCCGCCCGCGCCTTTGTCTGGCCCGGCGGCGCGCTCCGAGCCAGCAGGGCGGGTAATTGGCGGCCCGAGGAGGCGAACCGGCCGTCCCGGCCTCCGCTAATGAGCGGGCGGAGCCGCGGGCAGGGCGCGGCGCGGGGGAGGGGGCTTCCGCGACCCGGCCGTGGCGGGGACCGGCGCCCCGAGGGACGTCCCCTCCCCGGCCCCCGCGCGGGCCCCGGCGCGCGCCAATTACCCTGCGGCCGTGCCCGGGCCTCCGGCTGCCCCCGGGCAGCCCCCGCGTCCCCGGAGAAGCGCCGGGACGGAAGGCGCGGGCGGGAGGGCGGCGGCGGCGGCGGCGGGCGGCTTCCCGGGAGGGAGGGGCGGGGCGGGGCGGGGGGGGGGGCGCGCCGCGGGGGACCCCGGTGGCCCGGGCGGCCATCGGGCGGGGGCGCGGGGGCTGGGGGGAGTGGGGAGGGGGCCGCCCCCGGGGTCGGATGCCGGAGGGCACCCCCGGCGAAGCCCGCAGGCAGCGAGGAAACCTGCTCCCTCAGAGATGCTGATAAAATCCGCCCTCGTTTCTAAATTAATTACACCGAAGCCGCCGCGCCCGGGCACATGGGGCCGCGGCGAGCTTGGAAGGCCTGTAGCGAGGGGCGCCTTGGTCCCCGGCCGGGGGAGGGGGAATCACGTGTCGTCGGCTCAGCGGAAACCCCCGTCTCCAACCCTGAGTGTGCTGGGAGTGACAGAGGCCCTGGGCTTCGGGGCGGGGGGGGGGGGGGGGGGGGGGGGGGGGGGGGGGGGGGGGGGGGGGGGGGGGGGGGGGGGAGAGGAGGTCAGGTCTAGGAGACTTGGGGGGAAGCCTTTCTCCCGCCAGCCCTCTCCCTGGCCAGCCCTCTCCCTCCGGGAAGCCAGCCAGCCGTGCTGCCGGCACCTGATGCAGGGAGTTCAAGGAGCCGGCCGGCTCCCCTGTGGTCCGGTCCCCAACTCTCAAGAATGGGCTTTCCAGCAAACCGGCCCTGTGGCCCGCACTCAACCAACATTGGTCTCCCCTTGTCCACCCTGGGGCTCCACTCCGGTGCGTGGCCACCGTCGTGGATTCTCGAAGTCACTGATGCTTCCTTCATGCTAACAGGAGGCTTCTCCGACTTGGAGGTTGAGGCGCTCCCTGTGGAAGGAAGGGCCTGGGCCTTGGGAACTTGGGAATTCCCGGGGAAGCCCACACAGCTTTAGGGAACCAGGAACCGCTCAGGACAGCCCCAGGGGGAGAGTTCCCAAAAGGGCCTCCAAAATCACTTGGCTTAAGGGGACCGCCACCTCCCAGGGGAAGAGAAGACATTTCTTCCAAAGTCTCCCCACCTAGAAACCCCACCCTGTTTCCCCTTTCCTGCCAACCCCCTGACAGGGGTCACCTGGGAACAGCCCACCCACAGTGAGCTTTTCCTCTTTTGTATTTACGTATGGTAAAGAACACATATCTGAAGGGTACACCTAGATTATTTTTACATACGTATACGCCTGCATAATCACCCCCCAGGTCAAGCTAGAGAACATTTCCAGCCGCCCAGAGCGGTCCCTCGTGCCGTCTCTTAGTCAACGTTTCCCTTCTATTCTGACCTGTGTCACCAGAGTCGTGTTGCCTGTTTTTGTGAAGGAATCAGGCGACAGGTGCTCATTTGTGTATGGCTTCTTTCTTTTGTATTTATTTATTTGTAGAGGCAGAAAGAACACGCTCGTGCGTCAGCAGGGGAGAGGGGCGGGGACGGGGGGGGGGAGAGAGAATGAGAGAGAGAATCTTAAGTGAGCTCCACGCTCAGCCGGGAGCCCGACGTGGGGCTCGATCCCACGACCCTGGGATCACGACCCGAGCCGAAATCAAGAGTCAGATGCCCCGCTGACTGAGCCACCCGGGCGCCCCTGTGTATCGCCTCTTTCATTCATGGGCTGCCGGCTCCATCCGGGCTGTTTGCGTGAAACGGTGGCTCCCCCCTTTTTAACTACTGAGTGGTATTCCATTGAATGACTGCACCGCGATTTACTTATCTGTTTGTCGGTGGACACTTGGACTGTCTCCAACTTGGGGCTGTCGTCGCGAACATTCTCGGGTGTGACTCTGGGTGGAGATGAGGACCCGTTTCTGCCGGGTGTGCGCCCACCAGCGGAATTTGTTGGGCCGTAGGTGGGCATGTGTTGAATTTTGTTGCCAGACCATTTTCCAAAGTAGTTGTACCCGGTTAGCTTTTTGAAGCCGCCATCAGGGCGCAGATGCTATTCGGAGCATTAAATGGCAGGCACAGCGTAATAATGACAGCAGACATAAATCGGAGCTTAGAATGTGCTAGGTACTACTCTGAGGGATTTGCATGTAATTAACATGTACTTACAAGCATTTATATGCAAACGGCGTCACAGTGCCTGATTCCATCTTTGAGCGCAAGCTCTCGAGGGCTGCGATATCTCCATCTTTATGTCGCCTACCCCAGTTGGGATCCAGATTCAATAGTCCGTGTGTGCGGAATGGAATGTGCACAGTCCATTTCGTAGATGAGGAAACCGAGGCCCAGGGAAGTGGTAACTTGCCAAAGGGGCTGGCGAGTGGCAGGGCCAAGCCTGCAGCTTGTCTCCAGGCTCCTGGCCTTGCCGGCCTGGTCGTTGAATCTAGGTGGTCCTCGGCTTGAAGATGCCTTTCATTTTCTCCTTCTCGCGCCCCAGGTTGACACGCCGGCAGCCCTCCGGTCCTCCGATCCTCTGGGACCCTTGTCGTTTTCCGTTCCGATCTCGTGTAACGAACGACCCAAAGACTTAGCGACTCAACACAGCAGTTATTGCTGTCTTTCGGGTCCCGGGAGCTGACTGGACTCGGCTAAATGGTTCTGACTCGGGTCTCTCAAAGGGTTGCAACCGCAGTCCTCTGTGGCGTGCGCCAGACCGGATGTCCGAGATGGCGCGCGCACAGGGCCGGCGGCTGACGCTGGCCGTCAACCCACAGCTCCGCCGGGGGGGCTGTCGACCCGAGCATCTCCACGTGGCTTGGGCTTCCCGGAACATGGCAGCCGGGGTCTGAGAGCGAGAAAGCCACGAGGCCAGTTAGCGGCTACACCCGGAATGGAGACAGATCCACTTTCGGCATACTGTATTGATCAAAGAAAGGTGTATGGTAGGGTCTCTTCAGAGTCAAAGGAATGGGGACAGACTTGATGGAGGAGTGGCGGGTCACCCTGCAGAAGGCGTTGCGGGAATGACAGTTGCGGTTGCTAATCATCTGTGTGCAGTATACGCCTTCCTTGTTACTTACCTTGCTTCGCAGCCGTAGGTTCCGCAGGGTTGGTTCTTGAAGCCTCGAGGTTCCCGGGACCCCTCCCGTTTCCGGTCAAAACCACCGGAGCCTTGGCACGCCCCAGGCGTGTCCACACGGCACCGCGCCCGGAGGCAGAGTTCACCATTCCCTAGAGTGCACGGCTCCTCTGGGTCCCCGCTCACAAACATCACTTCCTGCCCAAGTTCCGAGAACTGTCACCACTCTGGAATGTCCCGGCCTGAGCCTCGCCATCTCAGCAACCCGGCCCCGGCTGCCACCTGTCCAGGCCTTCCCCTCCTGACGATCATCCCTTCTCGGACAAACACGGAGGCCCCTGGGACACCTGACCAAACCGGATCCCCTCAAGGCCATCTGAGGCGTTGGCGGCACCTGGTGTCCGTCTCTACGGAATGGGTGTCCTTACTGGACCCGGAGGGCTGGGGTGGGGATCGATGACGTACAAACATGTGGTACAGTGCCAGGGAAAGAGAAGATCCTTCCAGAACCAAGACTTCTTTTCCCGGACTTCGAAGCTAAGTTGTTAAACTTTTTTTCCACGCGATTCGTTTTTCCGTGTGACGAATTTGTACCAAGCACGCACCCACGTAATCGGCCCCCAGATCGAGAGGCGGACGTTATCAGCGCCCCAGGAGTTCCCGTCCCCTGAGGCTTCCCCTATCCACCGTCCAAGACTTTGCAGACTCGGAACGCCCTAGATTAATATCTGGCCTCCCCCGTGGCAGCCAGGTCTCCTGCACGATTGGCAAACAAGACAGTCATCTATCTGGCGTGATTTGAAAAGAGCCAGCAAATCCCGCTCCCACTGTGCCGAAAGGTCCCCCATTGCGGAGCCGTTCTTTTGTCTGAAACCTTGCCCCCACCCACGGTTGTCTTTAAAAATGCAAATCCGTCTGCGTTGGGGTAACAGCGATCGCCTGGTCCCACGGAAAACAAAATACCTGGTCAACCTTTTCACCTTGGCTCCCAAAACAGTAGAACCTCCGTAACCAGAAAAGAAGTGTCGAACAGGAGGGAAGCCGGGAGGAGGCAGCGGACTCTGCCTTCTTCGTGGTTTTGCCCGAGGCCGGTTCACACTTTTAGCATGGTGGGGGTTTCGTTGTTGTTGTTGTCGTTTTAGCATATTTTAAAATCTGGTGTTTGAGGGAGTTAAGAACCCATCCCCCTTCACCCCCCCCCCCCCCCCGCCCAGTTGCCATTGACCCTGGCAATGCCATCAAGCCACTCAACGCAGAGAAAAGGAGCAGGTGGTGACAAAAATGAATCCTGCGGGTCGAGGGTGCGACCTCACCCCGCCCTCCCGATATACCTTGTCTCAGCCGGGCCCAGGACAGTTTCTGGTGCTATGACGTCATCCGATGTCAGGCCTTTGACAAATGAGTCCGGCCCGCAGCTGGAGCCTTTGGTAAGCCATTTGCAGGCGTCTGGGAGACATCCACGCTGGCCTCGGGAATGCGTCCCAGCCCCATCTCAAATCCGCATCTTTCCATGCGCCGCGCGTCTGTGACGATGCAGGGCCTCAAATATCCTTTCTTTTTTTCTGACATTTCACCTTTCCTCTGTATTTTATTTTTTTAAGGAAAAGAAAATATTCACTCCAAGGTTCATCTAGTTTCTGGGTAATAACTGTCAGATATTAACGGATAGCCCCATCCATCCGGCAGAAAATAATAGAATTTGCCGAGTGCATTAGACATCCAATGGTGGGCACGGCGGACGGCGCAGAGCTGAAGAAAGGCTTCTCGCGGTAAGAGGGAATGCGTGCTATGACAAACAAAATATAAAGGACGTTCGTCAAGATGCCCTCTTGTGCCTTCGTCCGTTTGCGCACGCAAGTCCCTCCCCACCTGGAAAATGTTTCTCTGGCCTGCCCTTCCTGTACACCTTGTCCTCATGCGGCAAGAGTCGAATCCGCCTCATCCCTTCCAGGAAGCATCGCCCTCGCCCCTCCTCTGTGCCCCCCCCCCCTGCCCCCACGCCCTGTCCCCGTAGCATCCCGGGCTGGCTCCTGCCAAAGCACTTGTCATGCTGCATCATAACCATAAACGGCGCTTTTGTCCTCTGCCAGCCCCGAGCTCCTTGATGGCGGGGCTGCGTCCTCTCCCTGTGCGTTCCCGGCACCTGACGCTGAGACTCGGGCTGGCGGACGGCGCCCGCGCCCACCCGTGCCCCTGCCCTGACGCGTCTCCACGTCCAGCGAGCGGCCTCCGCGTCTCCGCCCGAGTGTTTCCTCCGGCTCCCTCCCTGTCGCAGGCTGGAAGAGCTAGGGGATCGGTGCCCTGCCCGGCAGCCCTCGAACCACGCCCGCAGGGAGCTGGCATACTCTCGCCCCTCCCTGGACGGGAAAACTGGGGTTCGTTTTCAACATTGGTCTCAAAAGATCCCCAGTGGTATTAAATCCCGGCTGCCCAGCGTGGTCATAGGCCGGATAACACGCTCCTCGCTGCCTGCCTGCCTTCTCTGCCCTGCCCTCACTTGCCTGCTCCCCTACCAACGCTTCCTGGAATCACCTCCCAAATAAATTACTTGCGTGCAAACACTTGTCCCAGGGTCGGCTTCTGAACCACGTATTAGATGCTTAATAAGTCATCTTTGAATGAACGAAGAAACGAATGATGGAATTTCTTTTTTAATGTTTATTTATTTTTGAGAGGCAGAGAGACAGAGTGCAGGCAAGGGGGGGAGGGGCAGAGAGAGAGAGGGAGACACAGAATCGGAAGCAGGCTCCAGGCCCTGAGCTGTCAGCACAGAGCCTGACACGGGGTTGGAACTCACGAACCGAGACGTCATGACCTGAGCCGAAGTTGGACGCTCAACTCACTGTGCCACCCAGGCGCCCTGAATAATGGAATTTTTAATTTTTTTAAATGTTTATTTAGTTTTGAGAGAGAGAGGGGGAGAGAGAGAGCATGAGCAGGGAAGGGACAGAGAGAGAGAGAGAGAGAGACAGACAGAATCCAAATCAGGCTCCAGGCTCCGATCTGTCAACACAGAGCCCGACACGGGGCTCAAACCCACAAACCGTGAGATCATGACCTGAGCCGCAGTCAGATGCTTAACAGACTGAGCCACCCGGGCCCCCCTAGAATGATGGAATTTTTATAGCACGATTATCAAAAGGAGCTCCCTAGGGCTGGATATTCTGTAGTGTCTGTATTATCCGTTTTAAGTGACCACATGGAATCAAAGTCTCCTTGAAAAGTTTTCCTTCACTTTGGAGCAAGCGGAGAAGGCCAAGTGACAAGGAACTGGGAAAATTCATACCGTGTGGTGGGCACCACGCGTACGCGGTTTTGATTTGGGTCCACTGGCCACCGTGCTACCCCCTTTTCCTTCTTCTCTGATCTATCGCGTGGCGGCTTCAACCGGGTTGCGGGGTTCTATTCAAGCGAGAAGCTGCCCGCCTGGGTGCCCTCTGCCTTTCCCCAGGGTAGACGTCAGCAGCTCAAAGTCTGTCGTCACTGTCGCCCGTCAGTCCGTGTGGCTACCAGAAGGGGCCAGGAAACAAGGAAACCAGCGAAGGTGGTGTTGAGAGCCCCCGGTGTGATTTCCCCCGATTGCCTTTTTCCTCCGTGATTATCTGTCCATTAGACTCGAGCCTGGTTCTCAAAGACGATTTCCTGCCCAGCCTGATGTTTCTGCCACTTACATGGTTCAAAGGGCTTTTTCTGGAGGTGCTCAAGCTTATCAGAGACATGAGTGACCACGCCGCCGTGCTTTCTACTGCAAAACTTCTTTGAAAATTTGAGAACATCCGGACTTCTAATAAACTAAAATTTATTTGCCATTCTCGTCTCCCTGTGTTTCCGGACAGGATTTCAGAATTGTAATCTTCTCCTCTTAGGCCTGCTTGGAGGCAAAAGAGGCTGGGCGCCCCAGCTGGCCTACGGGCGGGAAAGGAACCCGACACAGAAAGAGCTCGTGTGTACCCAGAGTTAGAATGTTTATATTACCTCATTGACCTGCACCCAACCCACGAGACACTGGGCCCTAAGGTCAGGTTGTTGGGGGACTGGCTGGGTCCCCCTGGGATGCCCCAAGGAAGACAGAGACAGGAGACAACTCTCACAAATGAAATAGAAATCACGAAATTGACAAGAGAAATGTGATACGCCTTGATAGGGCCGAACCTAACAGACGAGAAAATTCCGCGGACCACGAGGGCAATGTTTTCGAATCTTTCTGGCGACTGAAAAGCAACAACGACGACAAATGTCCCATGCTTCAAGAGCCATCTCCAGGTTTGAGAAAGAAAAAGGCATTTAATAAATGACCTGCCATCAGGGAATCCCCCGCTCTCACTCCACGTGCTCGGGTGCCTTTGTCCAACCACAGGAAAGGGGAATTGCCTTGAATGAGAAAGCCTCCCAGGAACCGGTCTGACTCCCAAAGCAATGGTGCTCTCAGCAGAACGATTCAGGAAAACTCCCGTTTCCCGAGGGAGAAAGGCCAACGTGGCGAAGAGAATGGCTCTTGAACTATAAAAGTTCCAGTCGTTTCTTCTACGACTATTCACAGTGCTGTATTGCCGAGTGTGGTAGGCAGAATAAGGGCCCCCAAAGATGTCTGCGTCCTGGTACCCAGAACCTGGGAACACGTTACTTTACACGGCAGATGGGATTAAGTTAAGCGCGTTGAGATGGTGGATTATTTCGTAGGCTCCAGGCAATCACGAAGGTCCTTATAAGTAGAAAAGGGAGGCAGGTGGGGAGGCCAGGAGCCCGCCATTGCTGGCTTTGAAGATGGACAAAAGGGACCATGAGTCAAGGGATGTGAGAAACTTCTAGAAAGTGGAAAAGGCAAGGGCATGGATTCTTCCCTAGCCCTCCAGAAGGGAACACAGCCCTGCCGACATCTCGATGTCAGCCCAGTGAGACCCACTTCAGACCGCTAACCTACAGAATTGTAAGATAGCAAATTTGTGTTTTTAAAAGTCACTACATTTGGGGTGCCCAGACGGCCCTGTCGGTGAGGCGTCCGACCCTTGCTTTTGGTTCAGGCCATCATCTCACGGTTGGTGAGTTCGCGCCCTGCATCGGGCTCTGTGCTGACAGCGTGGAGCCTGCTGGGGATTCTCTCTCCCTTCTCTCTCTGTCTCTCCCCTACTCATGCTCTCTCTCTCTCTCTCTCAAGAAATAAATAAACATTTAAAGAGTCACTACATTTGTGGTAGCGTGTTACTGTAGCAATACAAGTCTCTGGCTCCCAGGAGGCTCCCACGCTAGTAGGCCCCCCGGGTGCCCCCATGAGTACTGTGGGGATGAGGTAACCTCATAATAATCCCTTTAAAAAGTTCCAGGAGAAATTGCAGAGGATCCCACTTCTTGGGAGACAGACAAAAGGGGGTCCCCACAAAATGTCAGCTTATAAGAAGAGTCCCAGCTCCTGCACTCACCCGGGAAAGAAACGCCACGGGAATCAACAAACGGCATCCTTGCTGGGACTTGCTGAGTTAACTGTACCCCAGCTGTTTCTTATCATCTTCGGGTGGCTTTAATCACGTCTCGAACCATAAACCAGTGCTTCCCAAACCTGGTTGGGCCTCAGAATGACTCGCAAACACTTGCTAAAGAGGCCGAAGGCTACCCCAGCACGGCCCTTAGCTGCTTCGTCCGAGGAACTCTTGCATCCGAATCTCAGAGGGTGGGGACTTGGACTTGTAATCCATGGGGGTTTTTTTCAAGTAGGCGCCACACCCAACTCGGGGCTCGAAGTCACAACTTCGAGATCAAGAGTCGCAGGCTCTACCGACTGAGCCAGCCGGGCATCCCTGGGAATCTGAGTTTTGAACAAGCATCTCCGGGGGATCCCGACACCTCTCTGTGGACCCGGATACAGGTCCCTTCCCAAGCCGTCCCGAATTGCTTAGCTTTCAGAGCCTCAAGAGATGTCTCAACCGGCTAAGATACGTGGATCCCAAAACCCTCACTGAGAGCTGTGGTAATGAAGGAGTTTCGCCCTGAGGAGGTAAACTCACGACCTAAGTGGCTTTCACCTAGACGGTCTCCAGCTGAAGGTTGGTCCCGGAGTTGAAAGCCCACCCCATCGGCAAAGGCTCCTTCATCCAGGCTGTGGCTCCACCACACTTCCGGGAGCCCCAGCCTCAGCCCGGAGGCCCCGCTGCCCCAAGACCTCCGTTAACAGAATGCCCAACGTGGTGGACACTCTCTGTTGACTACTCGACAGCTTCTTCCTTATTCCTTGCTCCCAGAAGCTGGGGTTTGCTGGCAGGCAGCGAGGGGACAGGAAAGGTGGGTCTCTGCCCCAGTCTCAGAGGACAATTGTTCTAACCCATACCTGGGAATCCCAATCCTCTTGGCTAGCGATTGAGGAAGGAATGATCCCGCCACTCAATTCCAATTAAGAGGTCCTAACTGGAACTCTGCCGGACACTTCCAGCAGATACAAGAGAAAGCATTTCGAGAAGGTTCTTTTCTACTCACGCTGTTCCTTCCTGCTCAGGACACTATTATGTGGGGGGCATAAAGCTTGGCGCCGTAACCGCCATTTTGCGACCGTGAAGTGACAGATTTAAGGATGGAAAGAAACGTGCTGAAGATTGCAGAGCCGAAAAATGAGGAAGAGTAGCTCCTGATAAAATTATTGGACAGCTTGACCAACCTTGTAAACAGCTAGCTCCAGACTTCTGAGCGTGGGGGTTTAATTAAAAGTCTGTGTTGCTTAGGCTGCTGTTAGCTATTCTGTATGGCGGTTTTTAAACATGACCCTCTCACCCCCGATTTTTTTACTTCCTCTCCATCGAGAGGTGGGTCTATGTCTCCTTCTCTTGAATCTGGGCTCTGTGACTACTTGGTTAATAGGGTATGGTGGAAGTGTGCCTGTTTCTAGGCCCAGGTTTTAAGAAACAAACCATATTCTCCTTCTTGTCTCCTGGGATGTTTGCCTTTAGAAGCCACACTGGAAGCTGTGAGGAACTCAGAGCAGCCTGTAGAGAGGCCCACGTGGACAGGAAATGAAGGCCCTGGTCCCCAGCCTGGCTGTGCTCCCCACTGGCAGCCAGCACCGACTTGCCAGCCATTTGAGGGAGCCATCTTGAAAGCCGGAAGTTTACTGACTTCTGCCGAAGATGGAGGCTACGCATTCTGCCCGCCCCCGAGCCTGATTCCTTCTGTCAGTCCTTGTCCTGGTCCTCATGGCATCCAAGAAGAGGTCACTGGACCTATTGTCATCATCCATCATGATGTTTTCACCAGCCAGCGGGGAAGTTGAAAAACTCAACTCTCTACTGTGCATTGAACCTGGGGCCTGACCAAAACGCCTTCCAAAAGCCTGTGGTTTCTCCCTGGGAGCCCAGACATCAAAACCATAAAGAGTCTTCCCCAGGCAAATCGTTACCCCCACTTGACACTCTATTTAATGGAAAGCCTTTCCCAGAAATAAGTATATTAAAATAAGCTTTGCATTTTTTACATTAACTGAAATTTGATGCAAATTGATAATAAATTACCTTCCCCCTACTCATTCATTTGGGAATCACATAAACTAGTTTACAGTTATGTATTATTACATTTCACATTAATATAGCCATAGGAAGCTGGGCTTTGGAGAAATTTGCTTCCCAGCAAACCATCAGAAATCGAGGAGGTAAAAGTGGGATTTGGTGGGATAGCGGACTCTCCTAATGTGCTAGAGTTGAGAAAAGTAAGGCATCAGTGCACTGCTCACGGCCCAACGAATTCATCAAGGGATCACCGTTGGTCTTATTTAACTGGCATAAGTTTTCCCACTTTGGGATTTTACAGATTTCCTTTCTTCCTTCCTCCCTCCCTCTTATTCTTCCTTCCTTCCTTCTGTCTTTCCTTCCTTATTTCCTTCCTTCCTTCCTTCCTTCCTTCCTTCCTTCCTTCCATCAACTTCTACATGAGTACTTTTGGGGTCATTAACCATGTACTACTTTTGGATGGTGATAACTATATTAGAGAATGAAAAGGGTTTCCTATCTAATGGAGGCATGAGAGCTTAGGCAAAGGAGCAAACTAAAGGCACTCACAGTAGAATTTCTTATATACCTTTACATCTAAAATATAAGTTCAGGGGCGCCTGGCTGGCTTGGTTGGTAGAGCACGCAACTCTCGATCTCGGGGTTGTAGGCTCAAGCCCCACGTTGGGTGTAGAGATCACTTAAAAATAAAATCTTTACAAAAGTAAATAAAATAATATAAAAATATAAGTTCAGTGGAGGCTTCTGTTTAAAGATGCTGGACTGAACACACACACACTTGCCTTCTTCCTTCGACACATCACTAAATGATAGAAAAGGACTTTTTAAAAGTGAAACACACACAGGCAGGGAAAATGGGAGAGGTGTCAAAGTAACACCTTTGAGAAACAAGTGAACAAGTAGTAACTAACTAGCAGACTTTGGAAAGTAAAGACTAAGCAGGCAGTGGGATGAGGGAGAGCCCAGAACCTCAAGTGCACCATAGAATTGCCCAACTACGCGTGACAGAAATGGCTGGCAGCAGATGCTTCTAGAACTAGAGGAGGGTGGAGCTGAAGATAGAGTGTCTTACTCGGAGGATTGTGGCCAGCCCAGGAAGAAAGGTCTGATATGCAGTCTTAAAGATGAACTAATAACCAAGGGTCAGCCAGTACTTGCAGGAAGTCTCTAGCTTGAAAGAGAAATGTCAAAGTCAATCAATAAAAACCTTGGGAGAAACAAGGACAAGGCAGGGGGGAGGGGAAGCTTGAAGAAAAAGTACCGCTAATATTGTCAGAGAGAAACACTATGGTGATAATAGCTAAAATTTGTTGAGTGCTTTATACAGATCCTATTCTAACCTCTTCACATTAATAAACTGATTTAATCTTCGCAATAGCCCTGTAAGGTAAGTATAATCATTATTGCCATTTTAAAGATGAGAAAAGTGAGGCCCAAAGAGATTAAGGAAGTTACCTAGGTTTATATAATGAATAGGTTGGATCTAAACCCAAGCCATCTGGTTCATTCTGCACTCTAACGATGGTATGATTTTGCATCCCTGAAGCAAAAACAGGATGGTGTTAAACAGGGATATTTGGAAAACCCAAAACCAAAATGAAAATAGCTCTTGAGAATTAAAAATCCTACAGAAGAAATTAAAAAATCCATAGAACTGTTAGAAGATAAATGAGAAAAATTTCTCAAAGGCAGAGCAAAAATGACAGAGAGATGGAAATGAGGAGAGACTCAATAAGAAAACTAAAGCAGCTGCCCAGGAGGTCCAACATCTGAATAATAGCCTCTCTAGAAAAAGAGGAGAGACAATGAAGGGGATGATATCTTCAAAGAAAAGAATTCAAGAAATTTTCTTAGAACCAAGAAATATAAATTTCCAGATCGAAAGGGTCTCCTAAGGATCCAACCCAGTGGAAACGGACCAACACGAAGGCGCACACCATTGTTCAACTTTAGAACTTAGAACAAAGAGAGGACCCTAAAGGCTTCCAAAGAGAAAAAACCATGGATTGCATTAAAAATTGAGGAATCAGAATGGTGTAGGAGTTCTCGACAGCCACTGGAGGCTAAAAGGTAACAGAGGAATCCCTTCAAAATGATAAGCATAAATGATTTCCAACTCGGCGTGCTATACTCAGAAAAAAATGTGACAACTAAACATGAGAAAGCACAAAGGCATTTGCAACCATGAAGATCCTTAAAAATGCGTGTTCTGCGCACCCTTTCTCAGGAAGCTAGTGAAGGAGGCATTCTACCAAACAAGGAAGTAAACCAAGAAAGAGACAGCGGGATCTAGGAAATAGGAAATCTACTATAGAGGAGGAAAAGAAAGAGTCCCAGGAAGATGGTAAAGAGAGATTCAGGAAGACAGTTGTAACATGGGAGGAGAGGGAAAAACAGTCTAGGCTAAAGGCTGGATTCCAGAAGTGAGGTCTCGAAGAAAGTGGAATTGATCCAATATTTTCTGTGCTTGATTACGCTAAGAAGAGGAAATATAGACAGCAACTGGAGACTCGAGGGTTGAGTTAGCAATGGATTTCTAGAAAAACATCGTAGTTATCTATTGCCGTTCAACAAACCATTCAAAAATGCTGTGGCTTAAGACCACCACCGCTTAGTTTGGTCACAACTTCGTGGATCAACAACTTGGGCTGGGCTCATCTGGGTGGTTCAATCGGCCTCGCCTATGGTCACTTACACGGTTGCTGAGGCCGGATGGTCCAAGATGGCCGCACTCACGAGTCGGGTGTTTGCCAGCCTATTGGCTGGGAAGTCTCTGTTTCCCTCCCTGTGTTCTCCCCAGCAAGATAGCTCATCCTCAGTCACATCGTGGTCTCAGTTTTCAAACTAGCTCGTATTTGCTAATAATGTCTGCGGGAGGCTGAATAACAACCCCCACCCCGCAATCGTCGGCGATGTAGTCCGCAAACCTTGTGACTGTTAGCTCACCTGGCAAAAAGGACTTTGCAGCGACGATTAAGTTAAGGGTCTTGAGATGCAGGGGCCTTGTACGGGTAGTTCATCGTTTCAAATATATGCACGTATAATATGGCAAAAACAGAAACCAAGATTTTGAAAGGAAGGTGCACCACTTCTCTGATATAACGACACGATCTCTCATCCCCTCACTAATCAACAAGTAAAAATAAACTTGAAAGGCTATGTTTCATACAAAGACATGTAGATAAAACCAAAAGGCCTCAAATAGAAGTGAAGACTCCGAGCCGCGTAGCCTGTAGGCTCATGAAAGGCCACTGTAATGTTAACGGGCATTTGCCGCCTGATAGTTATAAAGGTAATTTATACCCAGAACATTCCCAACCATGGGAGAGAATGACCCTCCACTTTACTGCATGTTGTATTAATGTCAATCAATATACGTTTGAGGGCTTTATACATTATGGATAATAATGTTGGAGCTTTGCAAACCATTCCTCTTGGGGGAGCTGCACAAAATTCTACAGGAGAGAATAAAGCAAAGCAACCAAGGCCTGAATGGCCAGGCTCCTTTTGGTTTCGTTAGATGTTAATCGGCCCCAGTGCGCAAATGAGACCAGAAGCCGGTCCCCTCCCAGGCTGAAAATAGATAACGCCCATGGGGGTGAGGCCATTTGAAACGGGACAACGGAAGCTGGATCTGCTCAGGAAGGAGGCTCCACGGACAAGGGTCTCGCCCCCAGACCATGATGCCGTGCCGAGGAGAGACAGCCGTGCGGATGGGCTGGGGCACTTTGGACAAGTCACTTAGTTGCTTTCCGCCTCGGGAGTTGCCTTAAGAGTTGGGCATGCTGGTTAATTAACTCGATGGGGAGGACCCTTCCACGATGTCTCCATCTATCCAATCATCACATGGTGCACTAGCAACATCTTACGATCGTATTTGTGGATTATACCTGCTAAAGTTGAAAAAGTAAAAAAATAATAATAATAAAATAAAACAAGACACATGAATCACCCGCACTGGGAGTTGTCGTGAGGATTAGAAAAATCTAGACCATATATTCACTTTTGAAAATTTCTATTTTCCCCTTGTGGTCAATGAAATTATTGGGACCAGTTCTTCCCCTTTCCCCGCATCCACCGCCTTTGTCATGTAACTTCTCGGGCCCTTCTGCTTCCCCTAACTTGACTCTGGGCTTGGCCGCATGACTTGCTTTGGTCAAAGAAATACAGCTGGAAGTAACAGGACATCAATTCTGAGACTGGACCCCTCGAGATGCCTCGCTTGTTTCTGCTTGTCTTTTTTTTTTTTTTTTTTTCTTTTTCCACCTCCACTATTGTCATTGGAAGAACATGCCCCCAGATCTTTCAAAGTCCAGGAAACATGTAGAATAAATCTGGACCCAACTTGTAGCTCAGCGTTCAGCCCAGCTGATCCGGTCTGGATGAAGAGAGCCACCCCGGCCAACTCACACAGGGAAGAGAAATAAATGCTTACGACTGTGCCACTGAGACTGTGTGGCTGCTTCTTACACAGCAAGAGCTGACTGATGCATGTGACTAAGCCAAGAAACTGTAAGGACAAGAAGACCAGGGGCTGGAAGGGAAGGAAGGCAGGCAGCTCGCCTGTAGGCAGTGACCATCCAGAAAGCACCCAGAGTGATACGACCTTAGAATAAAGAGGTGCTGTGTGCTGAGAAGCTCAGACGATCTTACTAGAATTCTTGAGATATGAAATTCTTACTTCATAAGCAGATGGTTTTATGCCTTTTAAAACATTTACATTTTAGAATATCTTTTTTTTTCCTTAGCTTTTGTGGCGGTCTGCCCACTTCACCAATGGGGAAAGAGAAAGCTCTGTGTCCGCAGTAGGGCTGGAAAAAAAGAGGAATCACGACCTCTTGGAGTCCAGGCATAGTCATGGAAGTGCGGATAAACATCGCTGCGGAAAAGGCCGAAGTTCAGGGAAAGGAAATCGGGCAACATGAGCGGTGCTTCTTTTTTTTTTTAATTTTTTTAACGTTTTTATTTATTTTTGAGAGACAAAGAGACAGGGTGTGAGCAGGGGAAGGGCAGAGAGAGAGAGGGAGACACAGAATCCGAAGCAGGCTCCAGGCTCTGAGCCGTCAGCACAGAGCCCGACGTGGGGCTCGAACTCACAGACCATGAGATGATGACCTGAGTTGAAGTTGGCCCCTTAACCGACTGAGCCACCCAGGCGCCCCGAGTGGTGCTTCTTGCCTGGAGTTGTTTCTCCTCTGAGGTCTCCATTCACGCCCTGGAGCTCCCAGCACGGTGTTACATTTGGGCACATAATTCCTGTATGCAACCACGATTTACTTGGGTTTGAGGGCATAGTTCAAAATTGTCCCACAAGACCCTGATCCTGTTGAGTACAAGAATGTCTTACTCTTCTGGGCCTCTCCTATGGTTTGCACAGAGCTGAGCCCATGTTACATGGATAAATGGATGGATGGACGGATGGATGGATGGATGGATGGATGGATGGATGGAAGGTTGGTTAAATACATGGATGGATGGATGGATGGACGGACGGACGGACGGATGGATGGATGGATGGATGGATGGATGGATGGAAGGTTGGTTAAATACATGGATGGATGGACGGACGGATGGATGGATGGATGGATGGATGGAAGGTTGGTTAAATACATGGATGGACGGACGGATGGATGGATGGATGGATGGATGGATAAATACTCCCTTCTTGGAATTTGCACAAGCAGAAACCTATACAGAATAGAGGCATTTCTCCTTGGAGATAATCCTATTTAATAAGGACTTCATGTAAAGTTCTTTAAAGCACTTCCTATATTGTAAGCGCTCAAATATCTTTATCATGATCTCTATCATTTAATAATATTTTCAAGCTTCCTCCACTTTCCGGTAACTAACAGAGGTCATTTAAACCAAGTTCTCAGACATCTAGGAACTTACTGTGCTTTGTTTGTTTTTAAGGTTTATTTTTTTATTTTGAGAGAGAGAGAGAGAGAGAGAGAGAGAGAGAGCGCGCGCCAGCTCGTTCTCAGAGTGAGAGTCGCATAGAGGACGTGGCTGCCAGCAAGCTCACGCACTGAGCAAGCACATCGGGTGAAGGTGACTGCCTGCAGATGGGGGACAGAGTACGTTTTCTCAAAAGCAACGCCTCTGCGTTATTGCCTCTTCCTGGCCCACGCCTTACCTCTCTGATGCCCCCGACTCGCCTGGCCGCCCAGATCCTGCTTACAGGTTCTGGACACCCTCACTTGCCCGTCGAGCCTCCTGCACACCGCCTGCCCCCCGTAAATGTCGAGGCACTTATTTCTGTTCATCGATTTCAGTTTGCGGGGCAGTCGTTTCCCGGGCTGCCCCTGGCCCAGGCGCGGAGCCCTCTTCGCGGCGCTGCCGGGAGGGGCTCTGAGTTCGGGGCGGCCGGTCCTGCCTCGCGGGGCCCCGCCCAGAGCTGCGCGGAAGCCGCTTCAATATGCGGGCCAGCGCTGAGCAAACGGGAAAACATTTTCCAGCCGCAGGCTTCTCCTGAATTAAATATTTACTCATTTCGTGCCTCTCCCTCTGTCCGCGGAGAACCCAGCTCAAACTAAATAACAAAGGAGGTCAGGCTTGTGATCCGCGCAAAAATACTTACCCTGCAATTATAGGAATATTGGGCCTGACGATTAATGCCAGGTCTGTGGAACTTGGAGAAAGCCCAAAGAAAAGCAAGAGAAATGATGAAGGGGCGGGAAGATATAGAGCTGGTGGGGAAAGCTGGGGGAGGCGGGGCTTCTTTGGAATAGAGAAGTCTCCGCGGGTGCCTTCAATAAAAGTCTCCGCTACGTTCCCCGTGCTGGGAGACGGCAGCGCGGGGGCCTCCGGGGCCACCGGGTTGGCCACCTCTGGCGTTCGCACTTTTTCTCAGTTCCCGGTTAATACAGACATACCGGGCGCCCACTCCACATTTGGGTTAAAATTGTTGAATTTTCATTTCTATCGTTGTCCGAACATTCTCTTCAGGATGAAACATGCACGAAAAGAGAAAATATTAAAGAAGATATTAAAGAGGGAGACGGACTCCACACAGGCATCCTGGAGCACGTGGGTGGCCCAGTCAGTTAAGCGTCCGACTCCAGCTCAGGTCATGATTCCACCGTTTGGGGGTTCGAGCCCCGCGGCGGGCGGAGCCTGCTTCCGGTCCTCTGGCTCCCTCTTTCTGCCCCTCCGCCTCCGCTCAAACACAAAATAAACATCAAAAGTAAATAACTAAATAAAATAAATAGGCATACTAAACGGTCCTTCTCCCATGCCAGTGGGCCGGCCACCTCGAGTCACGCCCACTTTGGAGTCCGCCGTCTGGACTAAAACTCTGCCCAGCCGCAAGGCCGCAATGACAGCCGGCACCCGGCCACACCTTTCTCTTCTAGAAGGAGACTGCTTGGAGACCAAGATCCCCAGAAGCACTTTCTGAGACGAGGATTCGCTTGCAAGTGACCGACGAAGGACCCACTGCCGGGGGAGGTCAGAGAGGGAGCGAGAAAGCAAGGCAGGGAAGGGAGTGGCCCAGGAGGGCGTGGCCCAACGCCCCATTCGAGAAGGGCCGCGCCTGCTTTCTTCCTAACCCACATATAAATACTCGGCTTCTGGAAAATTCCGAAGTCCCCGGAAGAAGGGGAATGCCGAGTACCCGAAGCCCGGGCCTTATCATCTGAAGCTGGGCCGGGCCGGCAGCCACTCGCAGCAGAGTGACTTGGGATGTGTTCGTAGCCGCGATCCGCGGGCCCAGAGCTCCCCGTGGGGCCGGGTTCACAGAGAAGAGCCCCCGCGGCTCTCCGCGACGGCCTCAGCGCCCTCTGTCCCCCCGCCGTCCCCATCCCGGAGATGTGACCCTGAACATCTCGCCGGTCTTGCGAGCATTCGTTAAGGAAGAACTCCGTGTCATCATTCACGAGGCTGCGGAGTTCAAGGGTGCGGACGTGGATGCTAAGGCCGCTGGAGGTTTCCACTCGCCAGACGGCGATCAGATTTCTATTTTTCTGCGCCACGAGCCTTTGAGACGGTGTTTATGTTTCATGTTAAATATAATTCTCTTTGGCTTCCCCCAGCGGCCCGGGGCCCCGTTGGCTCTGTCCTGGAGCGGCTCGCCCGGGAAGTACCTGTCCGTGTGGCCTCTGGGGTCGATTCATTTGTCTCCCGATGACTTAATGAGTGATGATTTCTAGAGACAATCAGATCGGCTGAGCGGGAGACTCAGCTCCATCATTGCGACAGCCGGATATATCACACGCACCATTTTTCAAACCCGTGTTTTTCATCACACAGATATGACTTGATTAAACCTTTGTGATATTACATCGGGATATTTGAAACTAGCCTTTAGTGGCTAGCGCGCGGGGCTCGTTTCTGGGGAATGTATTACTGCCGGGCCACGTCCTTTTACGTTTGGGGTTTGAGAACAAAGACTGAAGCCTGACCTCCCGGGCCCGAATCTCACCTCTACCCTACTTATTGCTGTGCAACTCCGGCCGAGGTCCTCGGCCTCTCTGTGCCTCCGTTCCTGCTTTGATACGCTAGGAATGATGTTAATATCAAGATTCTTACCTCGTAGGATGGTGGCTCGAGTTAAAAAAGATGGCGTGTGGAAGGCGCTTGGCACACAGGAAGCGCTACGGATGGTTGTTATTACTCTGATTATTTGCTATTGTCGATTGTTACTTACTCCTCTCTGAACTCCTGTGAGGTAGAGCTAATTTATGGGTAAGGCCATTGATATTCGAGAAGGGTTTAAGTAACTTGCCCAGGCGGTGAAAACATGGCACCAAATCTTACGTTCAGAATCGAGTATCTGTGCCCATTGCTGTTTTATTTCTCCCTTCGAGGATGGAGGTAAATAAAGAATGTGCGGGGGAGGGGACCCCCCCCCAGCCTCGGCAACGAGCGAAAGGAGCGATCGAGACATGCGTTCGGCTCGTCAGTCAGTCGTCGATCAAGGCCACGTAAGCACCCACGACGTCCCGGGCCTTCTGTCAGAGCCTTGAGGATCTCTCAGGCTTTCTGGGAGCCAGAGAGAGACGCGACTAACACCGTGCACCACGATGGGTACCGGAAGGGACACCTGTACTGAGTGTTCCGGGAAAAGAGAGGTCCAAGGGAAAGAGGGAAGCGGGGGATCTAGTTAATATTGTTGGCTCCCCCGGCTCATGCCTTGTGTCTGTCAGGTTTCCACCAATACTGCTGGGTAACAGACAATCCCCAAGTCTGGCTAGCTTCCAGTAACGATCATTCATTTTTCTTCAGCGGAGCTTGGCTCCAGGAGGCGGGTTGGTTTCCGCACTGCTCCACCTAACTCTGCCTCTTGAGACCGGCAGCTCTCGCCCCACGTTCTTCTGACAGCAGCTAGCGGGAGAGCAAGAGGCCAATGCAAACCACACGAGCATATGTCAAGCCTCTGTTCACGTCACTTCTGCTGACTTCCCAGCGGCCAGAACAAGTCACAGCACAGGGCAGCATGCTCAGCCTCCTCTATCAGGAGGGCCTGCCAAGTCACATTGGTGTGGTCGTAAAATCCTATTAGTGGGACAGAGTAAACCACTGGGAGCCAGAGGGGCGCCTGGGCGGCTCGGTCGGTTGAGAGTCCGACTTCAGCTCAGGTCATGATCTCACGGTCTGTGAGTTCGAGCCCCGCGTCGGGCTCTGTGCCGATGGCTCGGAGCCTGGAGCCTGCTTCGGATTCTGTGTCTCCCTCTTTCTCTCTGTCTCTGCCCCTCCCCCCGCTCATGTGCAGGGGGGAGGGGCATGTGCCCCTCATGTGCTCTGTCTTTCTGTCTTTAAAAATAAATAAAAAGAATTGGGAGCCAGAATGCAATCTACCACGAGTGTCACGGGCAAGGCCAAGAAACGAGCGTAATGCAGCGTATACACGCACTAACAGCTACTCCGGGAAGCAGGGTGTGACTACTATATTTATTAGGCGAGAGACCAAAACTCAACTAAAATTCCCTTTTGCGACACGACTGAGAAGTTTTGGATCTCATCGAATTCCAGTTTGACTGTTTCCAAAGGCTCAAATGATGTCATCAGGGTTCCGTCACCCTCTCCATGTTTCCGTCCTGTCTTTGCGGGCAGTGGCAAGTCGGACTTGTTAGCCCGAGGATTTTGTGGGCTCTACAGCTTGAGATCCCAGTGGAGAGAGAGTTTCCTACAGGTTCACATAACAAGTCTCAGGGCGGGGCGCCTGGGTGGCTCGGTAGGTTGAGTGTCTGACTCTTGATTTTGCCTCAGGTCATGATCTCGGGGTTCTCTCTCTCCCTCTCCATCTGCCCCTCCCCTGCTCACGCACACATGCACACATGCATGCTCGCTCTCTCCCAAAATAAATAAATAGACTTAAAAAAAAAAACCCAACAAATCTCAGGGAAGCTGCCCGTAGGCCCAGTTTGCCCCATCCGCGCATCCCTGAACCAGTTCCTCTGACTCTAGAGCAAAATGTTCTGCATGACTGGTTAGGAGGATGGCAGCCTGGGGACACGATGACCGGCAGCCCCCCCGAGACCACTTAGAGGGGAGGAGAGACAGTTCTCCCAAAGAAATCAGCACGTTATTTCAGAACAAAGAGGGAACGGATACGGGACACTCGTAAAGATTCTGATTCAGTAAGTGTTACCGTTAGACCTGCCGTGTAACAAACCAGCCCGGGAGACTTAGTGGCTGAAAACAACCGGTTAGCGTCTCTCTTGGTTCATCTGCTGGTCTCACCAGGGCTCACTCATGATGCTGCTGCCGCACGATGGGGCCACTGGGACTGAAGGGTCCCGAACGACCTCCTTCACATGTCTGGAACTTGGTGCCGGCCGTTGGCCGGAGTGCCGAGGCGCCCTCCACGTGGTCTCCCGCCATCCAGTTGGCTAGACTGGGTTTCTCCACGTCGTGGTGGTCTCGGCGGTCCGAGAGAAGGGGAAAACTTCAAGCCGCAGCGTCGCTTAAAGCCCAGTATGGGAAGTCACCCGGTGTCACTCCACCGCGAGGGTGCTGGCTAAAGCCAATCACAAGGGGAAATGAACTCTACGTCCTGATGGAAGGAGAGGCAAAGTCGCTCTGCACGGGGGCCTGGGAGGTGGGAGGATTTGTCGCAGCCACCTCTGCAGACAATCCACTGCCATTGTTTGCCAAGACTCTTGGTAGCCAAGCCGCACCCCCCCCCACAGGCGACATGGACACGGGTGCCGGGGCACACTTGGGAAATGCGTTAGGCTTCTCTCTACTGCCATGCATTTCTCCTGGACAACGCTACTCTCCCAGACCCATTTCTACCCAGCGAGGAAAACCCCTCCTGCGGACCACAGCCTCCCACGGCCGCGGTTCTAAACGTTCTGAAACAGATACTGTAGGGTCCTGTCTTGCCTTCTTTTCCGCCACGGCTCTCTGAGACCAAGGCCTCCCTCCTCGACTCCCAGATCTCGGACCACAGAAGACACATCTCAGATGACACCGACCTGTGCCCCCCATGGCCCCAGGGACAAGACGAGACCCCGTCGACACTCGGCAACCGGCGATGGGTAGAGGCGCCACTCCTGTGGGCCCTCCCCTTCCTCCAGGCCCCCTCCTGAGACAGAAATCCTGTCCCTGTAGTTGGGTGTCATTTCAACTCTTAGCTGGAAAAAAAAGTCCCAAACGGGGGTGGGGGAGGCCAAGGGGAGAATCGAATTATTAAACTCTCCCGGATCCAACGGGAGAAAGTAGAGCCTAGCACAGTGTAATCGCAAAGAAAGGAGGACTGCCCCCTCGCCACAAACCACGGGCTCACTGAAGCCCGGCCACCTTACCACCGTGCCTTTGTTCCACGGAGCAACGAGACTCAAGCCCCAACTGCTCCCCTACATTTCCTGTCCATTGCGTTCTCTTTTTCTTTTTTTTTAATGTTTATTTATTTTTGAGAGAGACAGACAGAGTGCGAGTGGGGGAGGGGCAGAGAGAGAGGGAGACACAGGATCTGAAGCAGGCTCCAAGCTCTGAGCCGTCAGCACAGAGCCCGACTCGGGGCTCGAACTCACAGACCGCGAGATCATGACCCTGAGCTGAAGTCGGACGCTCAACCGACTGAGCCGCCCCCCACCCCCGGCGCCCCTCATCCATTCAGTTCTTAAGCAGCAGGAGAACGAATCCTATCAGGACTTGCCAGAAGTGGCATCGCGTGCCATTAAGTGTCTCAGGTACCAGGTAATGCTTATGAGCGAGGCCAAGCTGATATGTGCGATATACCGTTGGACTCGTGCAAGGAAGGAGCTTGATTCAGGAAGTGGGAGGGGCCACCGCCGCCGCGAGGTCTGTGGAGTTCCCCTACTCCCCCTACCCCCGCCCCAGTTTCTAGAATGTGCGATTGTGAAGCGCGATCCCATAGTTTGGGAGCAACCCCCCCGCCCCTCCCCCCAACCCGTGCCAGGCGACAAATGCCAGGGACGCGCGCGGTGCTTTCCCAGGGCTTCCGCCTTTGGCCAAGGCCCCACGAGGCTTCGAGACCCTCCCGCCCGGCGTCCTGGGCACATCTTATCCAAAGCACACAACTGCCTTATTTCCCTTGGCCGCGGTACCTGTGACATAACTCCAGAGCGATTGCACTGCAGGAATGCCGACTGCCTTCCAAAACGCTTGCCACGCCTGCTCGGACCGTTTGTGAGGTTTGAAACGCATCCCTATTCAACGTGGCCTGCGCCGGCTGCCTCCCCATCAGCAGGCCGCTGGTCCGAGGGGCCCGGCTGTCTCAGCTGAGAGGCTGGCGCCCTGACAAGCCATTGCACGAGAAACATCCGGAGGAGCCGAGAGGCTGGCGGCCGGCGGGTCAGCGCGGCGTGACGCGCGCCAGAAGGGCCGCCGGGGTTCATCGGCTCGGCGAGGGTTCACGCACGGCGCCCCAGGCAGAGCCAGAACGCCCGGCCGAGGGGTGGACTCCGCCCGCGGGAAGTTCACGGTCTGCTTGCGGAGCCAGCTCCTTCCCAACACCCTCTGGAGAATAACGCACAGGCCAGAAGTCGTAGAGCCCTAGACAGGAGACAGAAGACAGGAGACAGGAGACAGGAGCCAGAAGGAACAGGGGCCTCAGAGCCCGGAGCGCCGTGTCCACGAAGTCAGATCCAGGGCGCACCAGCTCCCGGGCAAGAATCGGGCTCCTCTGAGTTCCTCGCGCCAGCGCACATTGGAGAGAAGAGCGAACAGGGGCCCAAGGCCAAGGGGATAGTTTTCTCTCTCTGGATGTCTGTCTTTGTCTTTGTGCCTTTATTTTATGTCGTCTTTTACCACATTTTTCTCTCTCCCCTCCCCCTCTTCCTCCTCCGCCTCTTCTTTTCTCCTCCTCCCTCTCGCTGTCTCTGTCTGCCTCCTTCCCTAGTCATCGTCTCTTTCCCTTTCTGAATTCCGCTTTTAGATTTTTCTAGTTTTTTCTGTCCAGCCTCTTAAATCGCTCTTTCAACCCTTCGACTTTTCTTTCCGAACCTCCCGCCTCTGGCAAGAGTAGACCAGGACCTAAAACCGCGTTGCTGCCGCTGTTGTCGTCGCTTTGGCCCATTGGCTTCAAAACCATTCTGCTTGATTTTTTTTTTTTTTTACTGTAAAAAGTAAGAAGCGCAGCAGCCTCTCAAGGGGGACAACATCAACAACATTCGAGTTACGGATTGTCGTAAGTTGCCTCCGCGCGCGGTCTCCTTTCGGGTATTGGTCTGTGTTCGCTCTTCCCCAAACGGATAAGAAACTCTTAGAGGATGTGTAAAAAAAACATACAATAGGCACAGGCAATAAACTAGGGAGGGGGAAGGGCGAGTAATATAAGTAAGCAATTCATAGATGGGAGACTCGTCACGAAGATGAAGAGGTCACCGACTCCCGTGAGCTGTGAGAGAGACGCGGACCCCAACAGCCATGCCTTCGCGCCTGAGACGTCGGCAAAACTTACCAAGTTGAACGAAACCCAGTGCTGTAGAAGACGTGGGGAAACGAGGACTCTCATGCACCTGCTGCGAACCTTAGGAGCCAGGAACGCCCCAGGCCTTCCCCCCAGGGAAACTCGTGCATGGTTCGTGACGGGGCATGGTCGAGGCTGCCCGTCATAGCTACCTTTGCCGTGCCCAAGCGTGGCGGGTAGCCCGGGCATCCCTCACGAGGGCAGAGGAGGGGTGAGATGGCGGGAGACGCATTATGACATGGATACGTGGGAGGGTGCTGCCCGCCCCCGCCTTCTTCCCCTGGCCCTGCTTGGCGAACTTGCGGCAGGACCACATGAATCAGAAGCCTGCAAATGGCCAGTCGAGAGAAACGGCGGGGATGCTCGGGGCCCGCCTGATGTCCCTTCGCCCGCTGATGCCGGAAGCCGGGGCAGAGCTTCTCAACCGGGGCGGGGGGCGGGGGGCGGGGGACGACTCCTCCTCTTCCTCCCTCTGACCTCAGCGGGAGACGCGCGCTTCGAACGGCCAACGGCGCGGGGCGGCACGGCGTAGCGTGGGTCACGGGCATCGTGTTGTCGTAATTCTCTCCCCCGGAGCGGTGAGCTCCGTCTCCCTCCAGTCTGCGTGGGAGGAAGGCAATCTCGCTCTCCTTGGAACCCAGAGCACATAGCGATTCCTTTCTCCTTTTGTGGTCAGGAAATGAGTTTTGCTGTTTTTCACTTGGGGGCTTATTATGCAAGTGCTTAAAATATGCAACGGGATGCAGATATTTATACGAGGATGTTGAAATTATGACTTTTTAATGGAAGCAATCTAATTATGCCATATCCGCGCCCTTTTCATTTTTTTTATTTTAAATTATTTTTACGGTGTTTGAAAGAAGCAGCGATTCTTTTGCGCGCGCGTCTGGGTTGTGGTTTTGTTTTTGTTTAGGGTCTGCGGTTCTATTTAATCTCCCAGACTGTTTAAATGGATTGCAAAGGGAAAAAAAAAATCCAAAAAGTATATGGCTGTGATTTAACAAGATAATTAGCAACTGCACTTTATAACAAAATCTAAGGCAATTATCACTTCAGGAGGACCCGGAGGAATCCCAGCTGCCAACATCCTGCTTCTCTGCCAGAGAGAATGACATCACAACGGCTCCAGACAAAGGGGAGGTGGTTTCTGGTCACCGTGATGTCACTTGTTCCAGCAGACAGTCCCAGACAGCTGGAAGACAGGTGGCTGCTTCTTAGGACGTGAAGGAAGAGGATGGGCACCGGACGGATATCAGTTATCTACGGGCCCACGCCCCGCCCCTTCCCCCCCCCACACCCGCCCCCTGGGCCACCAAGACAGAAACACCAAGGCTTCTTCTCCTCCCTAAGACCTTGTAGTCCTCTCGAGAAGTCGAATGGGTCCTTTCCTCTTCGAAGTCTCGTTTCCAAATCTTCGTCCCAACTAATCAAATTTTAGCGGCGTGTTGGGTCTCCCTCACGGTCAAGTGTACCACTCAGCCAACATGCGTTCCTTCAGAGATTCGAACTGCTAAGTGACGATGGACAGCAAGTCAAAACAAGCTTAAGAAGAAGATTTCTGGGGCGCCTGGATGGCTCGGTCGGTTGAGCGTCCGACTTCAGCTCAGGTCATGATCTCGCGATTCGTGAGTTCAAGCCCCACGTCGGGCTGTGTGCTGATGGCTCGGAGCCTGGAGCCTGCTTCGGATTCTGTGTCTCCCTCTCTCCCTCTCTGCCCCTCCCCTGCTCACACTCTGCCTCTCTTTCTCAAAAATAAATAAACATTAAAAAATTTTAAAAAAAAAAAAAGAAGAAGAAAAGAAGAGATTTGTGTCTTTACATCAGGGCTGCGATCTTTCACTCTGTGCCAAACAATTCGTGCCCCCTGGGCTCCGGAGCACTTTTCGGATCAGAAACCGAGCCCGCTCCTGTCAGGGACCACGTAGCCAACGGGACTTCGCCGTGGACTGAGTTTTGTATGTAAAACCGAGCCGGACTATCTCATCCCATGATGATAAAATCCAACAGATGTTTAAATGCGTCGCGGGATAGCCCACGACGCGCTTGAAGAGTGAATGCACGGTCCGTCTTTCGAGGACTGTGAAGGATGGAAAAAGGAGCTCTGATGTTTCTGTAAATGGTGGGAGGCAGAGCCCAGCGGGGCTGATCCCGGTTACAGGCAGCCCAGCGCCCCCGCCCCCACCCCTTCGAGAAACTACCAAGCGGCGGCCAAGGTCCGGACGTCACAGTGCCAGATGACGCTCCTGGTGCCCGGGTGGGAACTTGTCCTCTGTCCTTTGATAGATAAATCACAAAAAGATGTGTGTTTGCTCTCCCTCTGGGTTCCCCTTCTGCCCGAAAGCCACCCCCCTCCCCTCCTCAGGCCCAAGCGACAACCCCGGGGAGAAGAAGAGCGCCGGGACCTCTTTTCATTCTTTCTCCCGACATCCGCTAGAAAGCGTCCGGGCCACACGGGGCACGGGAGGAGACTCGCACGGCCCCGGGGAAGTCGCGGCCTGCCGGGTCTCGCCGAAACCCCGATGCTAACCTGGAGGCAGCCGCGCCGGGCCCGCCTCTGGGACCGGGCATGATTCTGCGGCCGGGGGCTAAGTGCGCAGCCCACACAGCAGATCCTTTGGCCCAATGCCATGCTCGGGCTTCTAGAAAACTTCCTGCTTCCTTTATGGAAAACAGGTGTCCGTGTCGTCCTGCATTAGTGCGGACGTCAGGCAGGACCCCGGGCCGAGGGCTGTTTCTGTTATCTCTTTTTTTTTTAACAAACCGCCCAACCTAAGTGCTTTAAACAACAGGCATTTCGGTATGCTCCCGGATTCGGGGGGTCAGAAAGCCAGACGGGGGCAGAGCCGGAGTGGCTTGCGTCTGCTCCGGAATGTCTGGGGTCTCACTCGAGGAGACTCGAATGGCCAAGGGGTGACTCAATGGCCGAGGGCTAGAATCACCGGGAAGCTCCGTTACTCGCAAGCCGGGCGCTTGGGCGAAAATGACTTGAAGACGGGGCTCGGCCGGGACCGTGGACCGTCCGGTCCCCGCGCAGCCTGTCTGCGTGGTCTGTGCTCCCTCACAACACGGCCGCTCGGAGCGCCAAGAAGGCAGGATCCGCGTGGCCTTTTGGGAGCTGGGCTTAGAAGTGGGCTTTTGGTCAAAGCGGTCTCAAGCCCACCCAGGTTCCAGGAGAGGGGCCGGAGAACCCACCTTTCAGTCGGAAAGGTATCGAAGGCTTTGCTGCCGCGTTTCAAAACCGCCGCGGGGCTGACCTCCCTGTGGCCCGCGCTTCAGTGTCCCTCGGACATCACGGCGACATTTTTTCCCATCAGGATCAGAGGCGTCAGAGGGGGAAGGGTGGGGGAGAGGAGGGGAAGCACACGGCCTCGGTTTGTCTTTTCTCAGCGTCTGCCTCCCTTCTCTCATTTCCGAGGGCCCATAAAGATCGCTGGGACCCTCCCCCTGATGTTTTCTTCCCAAGCGGATGGGAAAGGACGAGCCACGTGACAGTCGCAGTCCGGGCACAGACAACACGGCTGCCGGGGTGCAGAGAGCGGGGAGAGGGCGAGGCAGGAGGCCTGCAGGGTTCTCGGGGGGCCCTGGCCAGCCGGAGGAACGACGCCATCTCACTCCCTTCTTCTCTTCCCACCCTCCAAGCCTGGATGCGGGTTGGGTTGGCCAACCTAGGACTCTGTCCTACGGCGCCTGTCCTGAGAACAGAAGTGTGGAAATAGAAAGCCAAGGCATATCTGACGTTACGGCCAGAGATCTTGGCAACACGCGGTCCCGAGGTGTTTGCTCTCCACTCCAGCCCCAAGGACGCACCTGGTAGCTGGCCCGGGCCTCCAAAACGGCACCCGACATGGATATGGCCCCTCCTGGGTATTGAAATAGGCCAGGGAAGAGGGGTTCCCCAAGTCCCGGCTGGCCGGAAGCTTCTGGCCCAGGGAATCCACCCCCCCCAGCCCGCCCTGTCCCGATGGCGGCCGAGGGAACCGCCGCTCAGAGCTGCCGTGACTTGCCCAGGGTCACCGGCGTGTTGGTGGCTGAGCCGGAAGTGCGCGTCACCTTGCCCTCCACTGGGGGGGGGTGCATTTTTCACAACCCGCTGACCGCCGGGGGTCCACTCGGGGTGGGAGAGCCCGCCGGTCACCAGCAGTTAGCCGGCCCCGGGCCTCCGGGCAGCTCCGAGCCCGCCGGGAGGGTCCCGCCAGCCCCCGGCTGCCCGCGGAGGCCCCCCAGGCTGCCAGGGCCGCGCCGCCGCGCCAGGCTGATGGCAGCAGCTGCGAGGGCAGCGAAGCCGCAGTAATTACAGCATCAAGGAGTCACAAATGGGTCTGCAAAAGATGACATTAGGAGGATTAGACCTGGCACGGCCGCCTCCGGAGAGGTCGCTGGGAGGAGGCCGAGGCGGGGGCCAGGGGCCAGGAGACAGACTCGCCTCTGTCTCACTCCGCCCCCTCCCACCGCTTCCCCCCCCCACCCCCCCACCCCCCGGTTCCCAGCCGGGGCCGCGATGACAATGCCAGGATTCACGAGCCCCTCGCACAAACCGCACGGGCCGCCAGTGTCGTGTGTGTCAGCGGAGATAACAGATGTCTTTCACGGGGAAGTAATTGCCTGAAACCCAACTGGACAGCCCCCCAGGAGGTGGCATCGGAGGGAGGGGGCCTTGCTTGGGGGGGGATGGGAAGCGACCCAGGAGGCAGCCCCCTCCCCGATTCCCATGATCCTTTGACACCCCCGATGAGCCGCGCTGGCCCGTGTGGAAGATAGCCTTTATGTCCAAGACGCCCGCTCCCGCACCCCTCCCCCCCCCCCCCCCGCAAGCCTGGGTGGGGGCAACGAGGACGCCGGGGCGGGGCCTCCCGGGGCGGGGACTTCGCTGCTGGAGGAATTCCCCAGAGGCCAGGGGGTGCCGGGAGACAGGAACGGAGGGCAGGGCCGGATGGGGCCCAGGGCTTGCGACCCGTCTCCCGAAGCCTGGGAAGTGGGTCCCGAAGCGGAAAGGCTGCTCCGGGGCCCAAGCTGGCACCAGTCGGTGTCACCGTCAGGAAAGGAGGGGCCCCGGGGGCTGTCTGCGGACTGCGCTGGTAAAAATAGAGCCCGCCTGTGTTCCCACTGCCAAGTCGCCGAGCCTGGTGATTTATAAGGCTGGGAGCAGACTCGCGTATAAATGTTTTTGCGTGCGAGATGCGTAGCCAACCGCAGGCCGGCCTTTTCAAACTTACAAGGAGAGAGGGAGGGAGGGGGGGAGGGCGGGAGGGGAGGGGGGAGGGCGAAGGCAGCCAGGGTGGGAAGCACATGGGCCACTTTTATGTAACACTCCTCTGATACACGCCGCAGTGGGGATTTATGCTCCCTTTGAAGTAAATTGCATCCCGGTGCACCATGGCATGAAAGTTAAGATTTACCATGGCTGGGACCTCCGAAACCCTGCTGGAAGCTAGAATAATTAGCACAACATTTGGCTGCCTCTCCTCCCGCTCTGCGGGCGGTGACAGGAGTGCCGCTAATAGATCTTCCAGGCCTGGGCCCCGTGTGTTTGTGACGGGGTCCACGGTGGCTGCGAGCAAAGGGTTCTGCGGTCGACCGGAGGCACGGAGGCACGGAGGGAAGGGGCTGGGACCGAGCCCTTGGCCGGAGACAGCGGGACCCGCTCCTCTATCAAAGAGAGGCTCATTTAGAAACGGATTCCGTGGCCGGACTCCTGGCTCGCTACAGATTGGCATCCTGGGGCGCTCGGCCAGTTTGGGGAGCCCCCAGATCATATCGGCTCCGCTACCCAACGGTTTTCGGAAGACAGTGCCTGGGCCCATGCGCCACCCCCTGCCCCGACCCCCAAGCCCCCCCCCTCCCGACTCGGCTGTCTCCCCTTCCTCTCCTGCAAGCACCTTCCCAGGGACCTTCCCGGCTCCCGCGCCGCGGGGCCTTGCACCGCCACGCCGGAGAAGCTGAGAAATGAACTTGACCGACGAATCCTGAGCCCCCGCGGGGAGAGTCCGAACAGCTGCCTGGACACCCGGGCTCTGTCGCTCACCAACCACGTGATCTCGGGCAAGTCTCTGAACCTCTCTGGGCCTCAGCCTGCGCTCGTGTAGCATGATGGGTCGTCCCGAAGAGCTTCCTGGAACATTCTGTGATCTGACCCTCCTCCTCCCCGAGACACCCCCGAGATTCTAAGGACTCGACGCACTGAAGGAAGGGCCAGTTGTGGGGCCCCGGGCTCACGGCAGGGTCGCAGAGTGGGAGGGGCCCGGCCGGCACCGCTCACGCGAAAGGTGACAAGTGCCTACTCAGGAAGAGCATTCCTGACGTTGCAATCAGCTCGCGTGATCACTTATCATTCCAGAGAGCAGAGCCGTTTCCTGGGACCCCTGGAGACCCCACTCCAGAATCCCAATCATCAGAAAGCAACACCGGGTAGCATTTTCCGAAGCGCTCACCCAATCCTCACAATGTCTGTTTAACATTGCTCATACGACCGTCCCCGTTCCCCCCTCCCCCGAGGAAACTGAGGCTCTGAGAAACTGGCAAGGCGACGGAATGTTGTAGAAACACAGCTCTTGAAACCAAATCCGCGTGAGCGCAAACCTCAACTCTGCCAGGCTAGCTGGGTGCACTCGGATAAATGGGAAACTCTCAGGGCCTCGGTTTCGTCATCTGTGAAATGGGCGTGAACTCAACCTGAAAGAACTCTGGTAAGGGCTGACGGAGCCTGCACGCGTGAAAGGGACACACGGGGCAGCCTTCCCGTATGGGAGGTTAATGAGCGGAAGTTCCGTGGGCCAGAGTTGCTCAGCGAGCTTCAGACCCGCGCCGCTGGCTGCCAGTCACTTTCGCCCTCCCCGGTCTCAAGTGGTGCCTGGCACGGTCGGGCCCAGTAAATATTTGCCGAACCGAATCACACCGGCTGCCACCACAGAGGCCTCCCCGTCGAGCAGGGTTGGAGGCGTGGCAGGTAGAAGCCGGGAGGACTGAAATTTCTCCCAGGGAGTTGGGGGCCTGCCCCAGGGAGAGTTTAGGGAAGGGAGAGCTCTGGATTTAAATGTTTTTTTTTTATTATTATTTGAGAGAGAGAGAGAGAGAGCATGAGTGAGGGAGAGGGGCAGAGAGAGAGAGAACTTTAAGTGGGCTCACGCTCAGAGTGGAGCCCGACATGGGGCTCGATCCCACGACCTTGGGATCACGACCTGAGCTGATATCGAGAGTCAGACGCTTCGCTGACAGAGCCACCCAGGCGCCCCAAGCGGGGTGAGATCTGAATTTAAAAGGCTTGCGCTGCCGGGTTTGGAGCGCCGGACAGGTTGGGACCGGAATCAGAAGCGGGCAGAGGTTCTTGGGCGGACGCTTCTGGATGAAACCCCGAACCGCGCTGAGCGGTCTTCGGGATCCGTCGTCCAAGGCTGACGATTTGGGGAAATATCGGTCAATGAGGTGGAGCCGGCAGCCGCAGAAGCCAAGCGGGATTCCCGACTCCCCCAGGGGCACAGGGAGGAGAGCCTGAGGCTGGGTCTGCAGAATTACCCCTCGGGCTCAGAGGCAACCCCCCCTTCCCTGAGGTCACACCCGAGACAGGTGCCACAGACTTACCGAGCCGAGGAGCCAGCAGAATAACCCCTCTGTGCCTCAGGAGCGGGGATGCTAACGGCGCCTACCTCAAAGAGGTACTGCGACGGGGAGACAGTGCCCGGCACGTGCAAAGTCCCCAATCAGTGTTAGCTATGATTATTATTCGCTCTTTGCCACATAGAGCTTTGATCTCCCAAAGAGCCATTAATCGCTCAGCCCCTTCTTCAAGGGATTAAAAAAAAAAAAAAGAAAAAACCAGCAAATGAAATTCTACATGAAATCATTGCTGTAATATTTCTGCTGCCAGACAAATCATTGCGGGGGGGGGGGGGGGGGGGCGGCCTGGCAGTGATACCACTGGCCCGCTCCGAATGAAAAAGGGACATTAATTGAACAGTTTCCGTCTAATGGCCAGGGAAGACGGAGGAGAGGGGGAGCACTGCCGGAGGAGGGGACGCTGGAAGGAAGGGGGCCCCGTCAGTCAGGAGCCCCCGGGAGATGGAGGGGTCCCTGCGGCCGGCAGGGAGAGGCACAGAGAGCGGCCGCCTGGGACCCCCGCCCAGCATCTCCGTGGCCGGGTAGCCGGTGGCCCCGCCCCACCTCTAGCTCTGACGCCCCCCTCCTTCAGGACCACGGGCCGCCTTGGGCTCCAGAAAGCGGACCTGGCTTTATTTTCTGCGGAGCACTGGGCCCGGGAGCTTACCTCTCCCTGAGGCTGGAGAAGTCCTGCCCCGTCAGCCTCTCTGCCATCTCCCCCTCTCCTCTATGGGCATCGGCTTTCCCAGCTGAAGAGTGAGGGGTTTGGCTGAGGCCGCGGTTTTGAGAGCCATGTGGGGGGTGCCCGAGGGGGCGTGGTTGGGTGTGGGTCTCCACCTTGCTTCTCCCAGAGCTGGCACCCCACCGGCCCATTTGACGACCGGGGTTACGGAGAAACACGGTTTTGTTCAGCAAAAGGTGTCTGCTCCTTCGAACTCGGGAGCATATAGAGGGTCTCTAGCCACCCCTCCCCCACCACACGTCCCCTGTCCTGGGAGGCACGAAGGACAGGCAAGGCGGGGGGGGGGGGGGGGGGTGGGGGGAGCTGGCTGATTTGGCCCCGGCTCAGGATCCGGAGACCTCGCCGGTCCTCCTTCCCCAGTGGCCACTGGGCTTTGCGTGTCACAGTTTACCCTCCAGCAAGGGCTGGCCGGACACAATGCCTTGGCCCAAAGCCCACCTGCGGGAACCAAACCCAACAGTCTCCTCAGCTTCCTGGCTTGTGCCGGCACACTCCTTGGCAGAGGTGGCCAGCGGGCAGAAGGAGCACCCATCTGCCCGGGCTCAGAAGCACTGAGAAGGGTGTCTCGATGGTCCCCGCGGGGCCATCGAGAGTCACGTCCCGGGATCAGGCCTGGGGAGTGTCAATGGGCAACCCATTCTGCTAGGGTGGGGGTGGGGGGGTGGGCAGCAAAGGGTGGGAAAGGTGTGGCACCTTCGAGAGCCCACCCTGGAGTTTTCAGAAAGCGGTGGAAGCCACCAGGCACCTGCCGTGGGCACCTGCTTCTAAATCGAACCTTGCCTCCCGGTCAGGGACCCCCTGGTTGAGTCACGGGGTGCATGTCCGAGAGTTTCCTAACAGCACGCCTCGTCGGGGTGAGGAAGAGGGTTGGCCCGTTAGGCCCACCAAAGCTGGAAGTAGGGGTAGAGTTGCCCTGAAGGACAAAGAAAGGTCCAGAAAAGACGGCCAGGGGGCCCACGGCCTTTTTTGTAGTTTTGCTGGGGCGCAAAACGGCCCATCGGTGTCGCAGTCGAGACCCTGAGGGTCAGGTTCCCTGCCCGCTCTCCCCCCCCCCCCCCAGCAGCCATTCACGTACAATCAGGGCCACCTTTGTGCCTCTGTACCTCCGCACGTGTCATTCCCCGTAATGGAACGACCGTACCTTTCCCCCGGCTTACTCTTTAGGGTAGCGAATAACGCTTGCCCTTATCTGCCGGGCAGGCTCCTCCTCGCCCTTCAAAGCCCACTTTTCCTTCCTCTGTAAGGTCTTCTCCGGTTCCTTCCAGAGAGATTCTCGCCCCCTCCTCTGTTTCCCCGCAATATCTTACGCACGTAAGGCTTGCGGCAATTATCGTATTTACTGGAAGGACGCGTCTTTGGTCTGCATCACTGGACTGGGAGCTCCCGGACGTAAACCGTCGCCTTCCGTGTGCGCGTACGCTTGGACGATCGCGTGTGTTCTCGTCTCGCCCGCCTAAAAGATGATCTGAGATCACGTCAGGAAGAACGGTAACCAACATTCATCGGGGGCCCGGTGTGGGCTCGGCTTCCAACAGGTACTCCCCACAACACCTTGCGGTGTGGGCGCTGTTAGTCCATTTCACAAATAAGGAAACTTCTGGCGGACGTTTAACTGACTAAGCCACCCAGGTGCCCCTAAAATAGTTTTAACTCTAGCGTTTTCCCTTTCTTTGGTATTTCCAGCCTCAGGAACGAGAAGCCGATGTTACAAGAAACCATTTGGCCTCATCGACTGAAGCCGAGGGCGCTCATACCCTTAGCGCCCCCCGCCAGGAGGGGTCACATGCATCCTTCCAGGAGCCACGCTCTACAGTGTCTATGGCAAGGCTAGCCTACCCGGAGCCCATCCCCCGCCCCCCCGCCGTGGGAGCTGGATGAGGAAATGGTGGTGTTAGCTAGCAGCGGTGAGAACAACGACAACAACAACAAAATGCCACCGCTTGCGACAAAGTGGGTGCGTCTCCCTATTTTAGTGCTGAGCCGAAGACGCCGGTCCCCAAAGAGGACCCGTGTGTGATTCCATTGCTGTAAGCTGTGACAGTGTGAAGCCGGGTACCTCCCGCGGGGAAAGCGGTGCCTGGGGGAGGGCAAGAGGGGGGGGTCCCTGGGGGGCCGGCGGTGTTCCGTGTCCGGACCTGGGGGGGCTCCGACGCGGGGGCTTTCTGCTTGTGAGGCCCGATGGAGCGTACACTTAGGATCTGGGCGCTGCTCTGAATGTAGGTTATACTTCAATAAAAAGTTAAAAAAAAAAAAAAAAAAAGCTAATGTCGCCTAATGGCCTAAATTCTATGAATATGCAATAAACTTGCAGCATAAGAATTTTGTCCTGCAATTTGCTGCTGACTCCGAGTTCGGGAGGTGTCAGGGTAACAAAGCACCCCAGGGTGAGCATTTGACAGGAAGCATTAGCTGCCCCCCAGGAGCCTCCAATACCTGATGGGTTTTCTCCTGCTTAAAATTAAAAACCTGCCCGCAAAGATGCCGAGGAAGGGAGAATGTATCCACAAGCCTCATTTTGCAGCGTTATTAACTGTGGGAGTTGAACACAGTGGGTAGTGGGATTCGTTCTACAACTGCTGGCTGAACACCAGGTGCCCCGGAAGACGGGGCTGGAGCTTTCTGTCTTTACCTCTACATGCCACGCACGCACGCGCACACGCGCGCGCACACACACGCACACACAACCTTACCCACAAAAACCCAAAGAGGTCTGCTGCCGAATAACGCTTGCCCGTGCACCAGAGCGCTATGGCCCTAGCGAGAGTGATAACAACACCTCCCTTTGATCTTGCAACATGCCGAGCGCCCGGGACTTAAGTGATTTGTACACATGATCTCACTTAACCCTCGCGACCACCCTGGGAGAGAATGGCCATTATTATTCCCATTTTACAGATGAGGCTCGGAGCTTGTCCAAGCAGCGCCGGGCTTGCACCCAGGTAGGGCATCGACCATGACCGTGGCCGCCTCGGAGGCCAGGGGAAGCCCCCGATTTTGCAAGCGTGGCCCCTGGGTAGGGCTGCTGGGTTTAGCAAATAAACATCCAGGCTGCCAAGTTGAAGTTGAGTTTCAGCTAAAGAATGCGTCCTTTTTTAGTATAAGTATGTCCTGTGGGACTTGGGGGGACAGACTTATAATAAAAAACTGAACTTCAACTGGCATGCCTGTATTTTATCCAGCACCCCTACCCCCGGGGCCCGAGGAAGGCTAATAACCTATGACGTCACACCAGTGGCTTGTCAGAGTCGGGCGTCTGGACCCAGGGCCTCCACCTCCACGCTCCATGCTCTTCCCACCGGCTGTAGCCCTTCCCTGAACCTCCTCGCGCTCTGCATACTTCCAACCACACGCATCGCTTTCCCCAGAGACCCCTGCCTCGTATTCTTTGTCCTCTTTCGAGCCAGGCTTGCTGGGCTGAGGGCCCCTCAGTGTGCCCAGCCGGGGTCACTGCGGCTTGTCCCCGGGCTCAGCCCAACCCTAGGCTGCGGGGAGCACGCCCCTCCCTAGGGAAACCCAGGGGCTTCTAAATTCATAGCATGGGGACTCAGCCCTGCCAAGGTCTCCTTTTCCACTGGGAACCCGGATCCAGTAAGCAGGGGTTGTAGGCTTCTCTTGCTGCATGATCGGCCACGCCTAAACCCAAAGCCTTAGAACATGACAGTCCTTCCTTTTGCCCATGAATCTGTACTTTGGGCAGGTCTCGGCGGAGAAGACTCGTCTCTGTACCACAGAGCTCCCCTGGGGACCTGGAGCGGTCACCTCCCACGTGGCTGGCAAGTCGAGGCTGGTAGTGAGCTTGGAGCTCGGCCATGGAGCTTGGGCTTCCTCATAGCATGGCGGCCAGGTCCCAAGGGCAAGAGTCCCAAAAGAGAGCCAGGTGGGAGTCGAAGAGCCCTTTCGTGGCCCCCCCCTCAGGAGTCCCATAGTGCCACGTCTTTTTCAGCCAAGGCGGTCCCAAAGACCACCCCTAGGTTCAAGCGGAGGGGACACAGACTTTATCTCTCGATCAGGGAGTGTCAAGGTCCTGGAAAAGCATGTGAGACTGGATATATTACCGGCGGGATACGGGGCTTGTTATCTGGGACCACACTCACACTTTCAAACCAAGGGTCTGAGGGTTCGGAGACCACTAGCATTGAAGATATTACGGCGTGACCTTCCCGTTGTTGGCTTGGAGCTCAAGATATTCTTGGTTAAAGAAAGAAAGTTCAAGGCGGCTGCAGAACGACACATGCGATGTGATATCACTTGTGTTTCAACATGTTCGGAAAACTTCTGAGTTTCCGTGGACACATATGTGTAGGGAAAGGCATTTTTTCGAGTCGTAGAGAAGAGGCAGCCAAGAAAGATGAATGAAAGGTACCAAGGTTTCCCCTCGGTGTTAGGCTGGATCATCGTACCCGACTTTTCTCTCTGAGATGGAATCCTACACCCATGCCCTTTGCCATCTGACTGTATCCCTCCTAGGGGGCCAGCCCCCCGACCTAGGCCTTATGACTGGCTTTGACCAGCGGAGTGTGGACAGAAGCAACGGTGGGCCAGTTCCAAACCTTGCCCCTAAGAGGCATCTTTCCCGCTTCGGCCTTGGTCCCGGGATGAGAGAAATGGGAGTCCGGAGCACGACCCAAAGCCGGGAGCCCGGCCTTGGCCCGTCGAGCCACAGCTGAGCCCTGCCGACCCAGGAGTGGCAAATAAAGGCCTGATGCTGCAAGTCGCAAAGGCTAGGGGCTGTTTGTTAGGCAGCATTATCGCAGCAGAAACCTCGCTGGTGTAGCCTGCGAGACTCCGAGCACTCTGGCCCTTGATGGCTCTTCCACCCCCTTCTAAGCCCTCTTCCCTGTCTCTTTGTCCATAAAGTCTAGCCCCCTGGCCTTTTTTAGTGCCTCGTGAGTTCGTCATCTTCTCATGAGAGACTCACGAGACCTACCCTATTTTCCACCCTTATTCTAGCTTATCCCTCCTCGTACCTCACGTCTCAGAAGGTCTGGTCGGAACACCCGCCACCTCCCACCTGAGTTAGCTCCCACCTTGTTTGGCTCTCTGATGCCAGCATGGCTGCCCTCCATAATCCTTGAGACGATTTACAATTTCACATGTCTACGATTATTTGATTTCCATCTCCTCCCCCACTGTCCCGCGAGCTCCGTGAGGGCGTATGTCCCCGGTGGTATCGAGCACGGCGCCTGGGGCCTGGGGCCCGACTTAATAAATGAGTATGACTGAGGGTTTCCAATCAGGGGAGGGCCTCCTTCCCAGTGGGTCCAGGCTGCAATGAAAGAAGTGAGCTTTAACTTGAACCCTAAGTTATGGGTAGAATTTAATACAAGCAGAGACACGGCCACGGGAAGACACAGCGACTCTAGGGAGTGGTGGCGGATGGAGAAAGCTGGGTCATTAGGACTCAGAGGAGGAGGTCCGGGTCCATCCCTACCCAGCCGTGTGGCTCCAACTCTACCCAGCAGGCAGCGGGGAGCGGTGGATGGGTTTGAAGTGAGATAGGGAGTGATAGAGAGTCATTAGAAGTCCCTTCTGGGGACACCCGGATGGTTCAGTCGATTAAGCATCCGACTTCAGCCCAAGTCGTGCTCGTGAGTTCGAGCCCCGCGTCGGGCTCCGTGCTGACGGCTCGGAGCCCGGAGCCTGCTTCCGATTCTGTGTCTCCCTCTCTCTCTGCCTCTCCCTTGCTCGCGCTCTGCTTCTCTGTCTCTCAAAACTGAGAAATACACATTAAAACAAACAAAAAAAGAAGTCCCTGCTGACATCTTTCAGGTGGATAGACTGGCGTGAGGTGAGGACGGCATGAGGGGGGAGAGAAGAAACACCGCTAAAGCAAAGACACTTCTGGCAGGGGAGGGGGTCCCCACCGAGTAGCTCGCCCATGCTCAGTAAATATTTCCGGGTGATGATGACTGGATGTGATAGAATAACAGCCACGCGTCTGCCTTGAATGGGGGAAATGGTACAACTACTAACAGCAGTAGGGGAGACCGGAGATGGGCTAGTTTGATGGAGGAGAGCGTAGGTCTAATTTTATACGTACCGGCTTTGCTGCAAGCACGGATTGTCCAGAAGGCAATTTGGAGCTGAGCATCAGAATGCAGGAGAACAGCTAGAGAAAATGCCCTAGTTCGGGTTTTTCCAGAAGCAGACTCCAAGACGAGGATTCGCGTGCTGGCCGTTTATGGGATGGACTCCAGAAACACGGAGAGAGGAAGTAAGCTGGGGGGGGAGAAGAAGCCAAGAAAAGGTGAGTTTTCAGGCAAGTTGGCACAACGGGCACCTGGAGCTCCATCCTGCTGGGGACCTCTGGGGGGCGGGATCAAGCACCCCCCTCAGCGTTCTCCCACCTGGGGGCCGGGAACCGGGTCCTTATGCACCGACTCCTGTCAGTCCCAGTTCGTGGGCTGTTCCGGAAAGGAAGCAGATTCTGGCAGTAGAAAGTGGGTAGCCACGCACGGAAATGGAACAGAAATGGTATGTTTTTAGTCCCTGTGATCTGTCAGCCACACCCCTAGCTACTTACAAGTATTATCGGTTCCGTCGTCACGAGAACATCTTTACTGATGAGGAAACAGAATCCCAGAGCAGCTAGCAGCCGTAGGTGTCAGATCACGGAGACCCGCCTTGCCAAAGCGTCCAGTCAAAAGGACATGGGACCACGGTGTCTACAGGGCGTCGGTGAGACTCAAACTTCCAGCCCCAAGAGCCCGCGTCCAGCCCCCTACAGCGAGGAGACGGCCAGAGGGGACTCTTGGGAGAGCCACAGTACTGGTGGCCGTGTTGGACTCCCTGATGAACAACTGTCGCAAAAGACAAAGGTAGTAAAGAACGTGGAAACCCTCCTGTTGCAGGGATTTCGAAGGAGGGACGCCCGGGTGGCTCTGTCGGTTGCGCGGCCATCTTCGGCTCAGGTCATGCTCTCACAGTCCACGAGTTCGAGCCCCGCGTCGGGCTCTGTGCTGACGGCTCGAAGCCTGGAGCCTGCTTCGGATTCCGTGTCTCCCTCTCTCTCTGCCCCTCCCCCACTTGCACTCTGTCTGTCTCTCTCTCTCTCAAAAAGAAACAAACCTTAAAAAAAATGAGGATTCTGAAGGAAACGAAGCATTTAAATGGCACGGATGCAGACGGAGGTGGGAAGCCTTTGCCACGGCGCGTGCTCCTGAAGACAGGAACGCTGTACGAGTAAGCCCCCTTTGTGGGCGTTCATCTGAGGGCTGTCCCACTGAGAGCCAGCCCGCACAGGTTATCTCCCTCCTGGGAAAACAAGAGAAATACCGGAGGGCCAGGTATTGCAAGCGAAATCCTGGGCTTTCTCAGCCGCGTCAAGGGCAAAAAAACAAAGGAGATTAATTTCTTGATGTTGTGCAAAGGCCAAGCATTGGCTCTGAAAAAAGCGCACCAAATGGCTGGGAAAATATGGAGCAAAAAAAAAAAAAAAAATGGGAAAGCTCAGTTAATGCTAAACAAATTATTACTCATTAACAGTAGTTGGAAAACAGGCCTGTGCAGGCAGATGAAGGGAAATAGGAGCGAAAGGGCTGTAGACACTCAACTGTCTCGAAGCGTGTGAGGGGTTATTAGTTATTTTCTCGGAATTCGGCGGTTGTTACTGAGGCAGCGTGGGAGGTGGGGCTGGGGAAAGAGGAAGGGGCGATGAGATCGGAGTTAACCTGGGGAGCGATTTCAAAATGCAAGCGGCCCCTGAGACCCCCAACTTCGTTCTCAGAATGTCCGTCTCGGGTTCACTCGGGTCTCTGACATCTGTTGGCCCACGGTCACGTCGACACGGCCATCTGCGTCGCGGGCCTCGCCGTGCCTCCCGTTCCGCGGGCTTCCTTGAAACACAAAGGGCTCGGCACGAAGTTCTTCCTCCCCCGTGGTCCCTCTGACCAGCACCCAGGGGAGCTCGTGGAGCCCCCGAGACCAAGACCCGGACGGCTTCGGGCATTGTTGTCCTTCCCGCCCCCTCCGCGGCGCCCAGGACCCAGTCTAACACCCGGTCATTGAACGAAGGACGCAGACACATCCCCCAACCCAACCAGAATGACCACTTCCGGGCATGGCTTCCAAAACAGGTAGGTTAGTGATGGCACCGTGGCCTCTCCCGGGGCAGAAACGGTAAAAGGAGGAATACCCGCCCAGGGGTGACAGGTGATTGGGCCAATGACCTCTTCAGGAAAACCTTAGCCCGCTCAGCCACAAGCCGCAGCAGCAGCAGCAGCAGCAGCAGCGCCCGAGCCGAGGCCGGCCTCTGCTGTCACGGATCTCACGGCGCCATGGCCGTCCCAGCTCCTGTGGCTTTCGCGGCTGTCGTGGCGGCTGCGGCCATCTCGCCCCGCTCCGACAGGGCTGCCTGGGAAGATCCCGGGGAAGACCGCCCTTGTCCCGGGCCCGGGGTGATTTATGGCTACATCCACACGCGCGCACTCACTCATCCTGTCCGCAGACTGAATCCGGGCTAAGGCCCATAAAGTAGGCAACAGCTATTGGCAAATTCATTAATTAGGATTCTGTTTGTACTTTTATTGTGAAAGAAAATCATTTGTCAGCTTAAAGTCAGACCCAGTGCCTGATGAGAACTGTTATTCTAAGAAGGTATCGACGGGCGGCTCTACGTGGCTTTCGCGCCCTCTCCCCGGCCGCGATCGGCCACCCCGCCTCCACCCGGTCGGAGAAAGCCTCCTGTCCTTCCGCCAGACTCGGGGCCCCTGTGGTAGATTCTGTGAGTTGCTTTCCCAGCGGGCCTAGCCCCTCCTGCCCTGCCAACTTCCCCCCGATTTTGTTCAAGGACAGGGCAGTCAATGGGCGTCAAGGGCAACCGGGCCCCTCCCGACTCCAGAGAGTGAAGCCTGATAAGTCGAAGCCAGTCAAAGCAACTCCATTTCCCGTCCCGGCAACACGATCCTGATCGATGACGTGTGAGAGGAAGTCTGCTGGGACTCTTTTAAAGGGACTCCAGGAAGGCGCGTTCTCGCACCAGGCCTTCCAACCGGGGTTGGGACGCGACCGCTAGAACCGGCGGAGCCCCGCTGTGAACATAAGGAGACAAGACGGAAGCCCGACACCGACCCCGCCGAGAATGCCAGAGCAAAAGGGTGGGAGGGACCCGGGCCCTGGAAGACAGACATCCTTGAGTGCTGAGTTGACCCACCCAGGGGCTGTCTTGCCTCTGGGCTTCCGGAACACAGGAGACGATAGTCTCCCTGTGGTCGGCACCGGATCAAGTGAGCACGCCTTTTGTCATTAGAACCAAAAGCATCGTTTGGTTCTCGCTGCCAACACCTGCTACGTTATAACCAACTCAGACTCCAACTGCCTCCACGTCGATGCCTACTGCAGTCGATGGCAGTGCCCCAGCACCAGCCGCTGCATGTGGTTGTCCAGTTTCAGACGCTCCCTGGACTCTGGCCTTTGTTGGGAAAGCACCAAAGTCCTTCGTGTGAACCGCTTTCCCGTCAGCCACCTTATTATCACCGGTGGAAACCACGCTCCCCTCCACCAAAAAAAAAAAAAAAAATCAGGAAGCTTTAGGCCACAGTGCACAGAGGTAATACACACACACACACGCACACACATGCACACGCACGCACACGCACACGCATGCACGCAGACACACGTGCACGCGCACATACACACATGCGCGCGCCCGCACACACGATTATCCTGTATGTGGACGTTTCTGTTATGGGTTGAGTCGTGTTCTCCCCTCCCCCCATTCATATGTTGGAAGTCCCTGTCCCTAAGCACCTGAGAATAAGACTGCACTTGGAACAAGGGTCCTTGTCGATGTCATTAATTAAGATGACGCCATGTTGGAATAGGGTGAACCCTACTCCAGTACGAACGGTATCCGCATAGAAAGGGGAAATCAGGACACAGGCATGCATGCAGAGAGAACACCATCCAAAGACGGGAATTATGCCGCCGTAAGCCAAGTGCCGGAAGTTAGAGAGAGCAGAGCCCTGCTGACACCTTGACCGTGGACGACCAGCCCCGGGAGCTGTGAGGCGGCCCATTTCCGATGCTGAAGCCGCCCCGTCCGTGCACGGGACCCTGTTACAGCAGCCCCGGGAAGTTAATTCGGTCTCCGAGATGATGATCAGGGTCGGGGTAGTACGTAGAGGCACGGCTCACACACTGAGAACCCTAAGGCCGAGGTCATACCTTTCGGGCAGAACCCAGGTCGTCTATAAACTGCGGAGTCCCTCCTGGTGTCCTCAGACACGGAGCTAGCGGGGCAGGCCGGCTGGGCAGCTTCCCAGGGCACCGGTCTGTTAGAGGGTCCAAAATACCGCTGGAATAAATAGAAATACCCCTGCCAGTTGACGCAAGTTTCCACAAGTTCCTACCAAAGTAAACAGCAGCCTTATATGGAAATTTAAAAAACACCCCGGCTGGCACTGACCCCTCTCTCCGGGTATTTTTGTAATGCACACATACAGTTGCGATCCGCTGAAAATCTGAAACCAAATAAAGCATGGTGTAACCTTCTCACTTACCGCAAACAGTGATTCATTTTATTAGCTCATTCGTAAGCCCTTCAGTAGGCTTCCCCCACCAAACTGGCTGACTTGGGAGATGGCCAAAGCGGGCCGAGGTGAGGAAAAGAACTACCAAAAGTGTAAGACGTTTTGCCACTTTTTTAGACCGTTAATGTTTCTACAGCCAGGCGAGCTAAATTAGTGGGTAAATCTGTCTGCGCATAAAACGTTTTAATTAAGGAGTTTGGCGGAGTCCGCTTCTTAACCTCCGGGGTCCTTCCCCCCCCCCCACTTTTCCCTGCTAAGAGGATCGGCAATTGGAGCGGGACACGAAGCCCCCTGGAATAAAGGCTCCATGTCCCAGCCCCTGACGGCAAGGAGTGATCCTGTGCGTAAGTCTCGGCCAATAGGCTATAATCGGAAGTCCCACGATTCGGTTCCGGGAATCCTGTGCTGCTTCTTCTTGATCCGTTTCTCCTCTCCGCTGGCTAGAATGTCACCGTAGCAGTGAGCTTGGGCCGTGAGGTGACCTGGGGGGTGGGAGGCCTTGCCTGGCAAAGTGGCGGGATGGAAGGGGTCCGGGTCTCCAAGGACTTCATGCAGTAGAAGCCTCGTGTCAGGCACGGTCTGCTCGTGAGAGAGGAATACACCCCGCCTTGTTTTACGTCTCTCCACGACTTGCAGCCCAACGCCATGCTGGTAGGAAATCCATTTTTTTCCTTCTGTAGAGGGGCACCAAATTCTTCCCCTGTGCAGAGTCTTGGTCTGGCCTCTGTCAGAGAGAAAACTCGGCGCTCTCTCCCGGTCCGGCTCCCACGAGGGCGGTAGGTGGTATGATGGCGACACTGTGGGAAGAGAGACCAGGCATTGCCAAGGGTGGCGCCCTAAGTCCCAAGTCCTGTGTGAAGGGGAAGGAAGCCGGGAGCCACTCTGGTGAGTTTCAAGCATGGCTGCCGAGTCTTTGACCTTCCTCCTACTGAGAGGCGGGTTCCAATCCCTCACCCTTGAATAAGGCTGGCCCCCGCGACTGCCTTCTAACCAATAGAATCTGGTGGGAGTGACCGTGGGTGACTTCCAAGGCTGGTTGGTAAGGCCTCCAGCTGGTGCTCCCTCGTGGGGTGCTCACCCTCGGAAACGAGCTACCATGTCATGAGGAAGCCAAGAGGCGACTGGAGAGGCCACGTACAGGCGTGTTCTGATAAGTCCAGCTAACGCGTCAGCCCGCAGCCGGCATTAACACCCGACGTGTGAGCGAGTGAGCCTGCAGGTAATCCAGCCCGTGGCTTCAAAGCGCCCGGGCTGACGCTAAGTGGAGCAGAGACGAGCTGTCCCTGCTGAACCCCGCCCAAGTTATAGATTCACGAGCAAAATGAATGTGGTCACTGTTTCAAGCCGCTAAGTTGGGGGATGCTTTGTTACATAGCGAGAGATCCTTGAGACAGCCACCCAGTCTGCCCCCCAAGCTTGCATGGCAGCGCGTGCGAGTCCCCTGCCATCGAGGAGGTTTCCAGAAAGCGCCCACCTCATTTCGGTGGGCTCCTGAGAAGAAAGCAGGGGTCCTGGGCCGCACCTGACCCGGGGCGGGGGGGCAAAAGGGGGCACGGGTTGGTGGTTCGAGTGTCCAAGGGGGGCCAGGGGGTAGGGCAGAAGAAGCCAGCGGTCCCTTCGTGCCCGGCCCCTCTAGCGTGCACACGTACACTCCTACACACAGAGATGTAGGAGAAAATGAATCTGGGGCCAGAACCCCAGCCCCGGGGGCCCGCACCCAGCACCCTCTACTCCTCGTCTTGCCCCCTGACGCCTCTCCTTCAAGGGATCACCCAGGAGAGCCTGGGTTTCATTTCATTAAGGTCAGCGGTATTCCCTAGGTGTGCCCAGACCTTTCCGGGAAGATTTCTTGACATGAACCCCCGAGTCCCAACAGCATCCAGAGTGAAGGGACGGCTCCCGAGACCTACCTGGTGGGAGAATCTCCACAGTTCTCTGCTGAGAGTCCGAGGCTCCCCCCTGCAGTGGACGGAATGACTCAGCTCTGTCTCCCCGAACACCTCTGTTGAAGCCCTCACCTCCCCCTCCCCAAGCGACTATATGTGGAGGTAGGGTCTTGGAGGACGTAACCGAGGTTAGACGAGCTCATGGGGGTGGGGGCCGCCTTCAGCGTGCACGCGGAGGAAGGGCCGTGGGAGGACCCGGCGAGAAGGCGGCCTTGACAAGCCAAGGAGAGAGGCCTCAGGAGAAACCAAGTCTAGAGGCACTCTGGTCTGGGACTTCCAGCTTCCAGAACCGGGAGGAAATAAACGGGCGCTATTTAAGCCCCCCCAGTCCGTGGTGTGTCGCTGTGGCGGCCCGAGCCCACCGGTACCTTCCCTGAGAGAAACGAAGAGGAGGGGAAAGTGAGAGAGACAGCGCACAAGCCATCGTCACGCTGCCGGGGGCGACAGAGGCACAGCCTCAGCCACAGGGTCCCATGCGGTGATCCCGGGCAGGCAGCGTGACTGGGGGAGGACGTTTGCAGGGAACGGCCTGTCCTCACATCTCTCCCCTGAAATCGCCCCTGGGGTTAAGCACTGCCCTCTCCTTCCAGTCAACGGGTCAGACTCAAACTCCCAGGCACTAAGGGTGGCGACCAGAGCCCTCCGGCCACGGCGCAGGGGAGAGGCGGCATGGGAAGACAACTGCCTGACTCCCCCACCCCGCCCCCCACATGCTTCCCGGTCACCTGGCAGCCTCTGCTCAGCTCGGGGGAGACCCTCCCACCCCCACCCCCTGCTAGTGGCCCGGCCGGTCTGGCAATTCCTGCTGCTCTGCACCTGCCGACATCTGTAGGACTTCCGTCCGGGCTGCTCTTGAGCTTTGAATGTAAGTATATTTCTGTCTGATTCTCTACCCCCTACCCCTCGCCCCAGTACCTGAAGGGGAGAGAAGGAAGGAAGGAAGGAAGGAGGAGGAAGGCGGGAAGGAGGGAGGGAGGGGAGGGGGAGGGAAGGATCTGGACTTCAGGGCTCAGAGATCCCTCCACCTCCCTACTCCATCTCAGCACGCTTTCTCGATGTTTCCTGTAGCTCCCCCTGAAGAGCACCACGCAGGGAGCCCTAAGCTACCCCGTTGCCATCTGCTCTACTTGTGCCCAAGCCCAGCAAAGCTGCGCTGAGGCCAACGCGGGCGATCTGGCAGGACGCCAAGGCTTCTGGGTTAGAACCCCAGCTTGCAGCGCACCACCGAGCAATACTTTGTCACGTATTCACCCAGCGGATTCTTGATCAATGTTGGCCCCACTGCCGTGGGCCAGGCTCCGAGCCGGAAGCCGAGGCACAGCGCTGAGCAGGCTACACGGGGTCCCGGCTTGGTAGCAAGTCCTTCGCCGAGACCACGAACACGGAGCTTTGGCGGAGCGACTGCGCGCTCCGGCGGTAGCAGGAAGGCCCGCGTGCCCGGGGTTCCCAGAAAGGTGGTAAGGAGGTGACAGCGCAAGGGCTCAACAGAGGCCAGGTCACGGAGGTTCCGGGGACACCAAGAGAAGTCATCAGGATCTCAACTGGGGTTAGGGACAGGAGGTGACCCAAGCAGATCGCCTGTTTTTAAAAGATTGCTCTGCCCATAAGATGCCCGTTAATTTACAAAGAGAAAAGTAGCAACAGAGTCCCGAAACCGGGCAGACAGCCCCGTAACCAAGAGATCAAAGTCAACACCACCGGTAACGGATCAAATGGCCATCACGCGCCTCCCGATACGATGCCCCGAGAAGAACACACGTCGCCTCGGTGGGGTTTCCGCCCAACACGCGGCACCCGAACCCAGTCACAGGAAACATCAGACGAAGCCAGACTAAGGGAGAGTCGACAAAAAAGAACCCCGACCTGTACTTTTCAGAAGTGTTCATGTCACAAAAGGCAAAGACAGACTAAGGGACCGCACCAGATTAAAGGAGATTAAAAAGACACAATAACCGAATACAATGTACGACTCGAGATTAGATCCTGGGCCAGAAAAATATTTTATTCCTTTTCTTACGAAGGACGTCAGTGGGACAACTAATGAGAATTTGAATAAGATCTGTCAATCGGTAACAGGATCGCATGGCTGTTCATTTCCTGATTTTGATCAGCCAGACTGCTTCTTTTACGAGAATGGCCTGCGTTTTGCACTTTTAGGGAAAGCGAGTGAAATATTTAGGGGCAAAGGAGCATCACGTCTGCAACTCGCTCTGGAAAGATTCAGGGGAAAAACTGCACGCGTGTGTGTGTGTGTGTGTGTGTGCGTATGTGTGTGTGTCTGTGTGTGTGTGTGTGTGTGTGTGGAGAGAGAGCGAGCACGCTAGCAAATTGGCAAAAATTGGCAAAAGAAATACTTAGGGAATCTGGGCAAAGGAATACAGGAACTTTTGGCACTATTTTTGCAACTCTTCAAGTCTGGATCATTCCAAACGTCCACGTTTATACGATAAAAATGTAAAAAGTTCACTCTGGCTGCTGAGTGGATTATGAACGTCGGGGGAAGGGGCGGCAGCGGGGGAGACGCAGGGCCGAGGCTGAGGGCCCCTCCCAGGAGGGGACAAGGGCTAAGGCTTTCAGACCTGATTCAGAAATCAGGACCTCGAGAAAGCCACTCAGTCCCCCACCGTTCCGCTAACAAGGGGCCCGGCCGGCGCCCGCCAAAGCCACGCTCAAAGGCAATCAAACGTGAAAGCCCAGGGCAGCGGGGGAGACGTGGCCGGCGCTCGGCTCCGGGAGGTCTGTCAGGGAAGGGGGCGGACCGGCCGAGGCCCCTGCTGCCTTGTCACCTGCACCCCCAGGTGTCCCCCCCTCCACCGCCCGGGCCCCCCCCCTCCCTCCTCGGGCAGCCTCAGCCCCTCAGGAAATAAAGGCTCTCCGGGCCCCAGCCGGCCTTTGCCGAGATCCTTTTGACCTTCGCCAGGGCAGGCCGGGGCTCGGTTCTGAAAGAAGAAAGGAACGGGCTTCCTCAGGGGCCTGCCCCTCCCGGCCTGGTGCAGGCGACGCGTGGCGCAGCCAGCGAGGCCGTCTAAACAAGCAAGGCTTTAGCTGCGCGCCAGGTGCCGCGCTCATTAAACAGGGGCCCGCCGTGGGGGCTAATCCGACGGGGCCGCCTCCAGACGCCCGGTCCCGCAGGTGGACGGGTGCGCCCCGGGCCCGAGCACGTCTCGGGAAGCCGGGTGGTCTGCGGGTTCCGGACAAACGTGCCGGCGGCCGCCCGGGGCCAGAAAAGCCTGCCCCTCCCGCCCTCCCTTATCGCGCCCGCAAACACACGGCACCGTCGGGAAGGACGGGGCGGCGGGGGTGGGGGATGGGGGGGCGGAGGGGGGGAGCTCACACACCCCACATGTGACCGACCTCCTCCTCCCTCCCCCCTTAGCGGTTCACAATTTGACACCCACGGCCCGCCTCGTTGGATTAGAGGCGTTCAAAGGAGGCCCCGATGGAGACGTGGTGAGACATTGCGAGCGGCAGGCCCCCGGGAGAGCCCGTTGCTTTATTCTTTGGAAGCCTCTCGTGGGGGCGGCCGAGGCGTCGTGACTCAGAAGCTCCAGAATCGGGAGCGGCCAGGGCCGCGGGTCTGGGTGGCGATGCGGCCCAGGCCCTGGCGCCCCGCCAGCCGGGAGGCCGGGAGGCTGGAGGTTTGTAGGCTCATAAAAAGAAAGCGCTTCTTCCTCTGCCAGACGAGAGTGCGCCAGGTTCGAGGGGAGAGAAGGGCGTCGTGGGGCCGTTCGCCGGCAAGACGGTGCCGTCCGATGGGCCGGGAGGCCGGCGAAGACCCGCCGCTTCCTCGAGGCGGCCGGCAGCCGTGTCAGGGAAGGATCCTCCCCCTACCCCCCAAAGACTTATTTGCAGGCGACCCCGTGGAGGCGAGGAAACCGGGGTGCGGGGAGAGGGAACGACTTAGCCCGAGGCCCCCGCTAACACCTACCCACCGCCTCCCTCTGGGAGCAAGGCCTCTGGGAAACTTGGAAACAGAAGACAGCGATGACCGGCCTTCCAAGTTAGCCTGGCCCCTCAAGGCCTTGGGGTTCGGGCCTTCTGCCCAGGCTGGGGCGAGCCTGTGACGTTCCCCGCCTCTTCAGAGTCTCTCCTCTCGACTCGAAACAGCTAACCCCGCCCCGCAGGGATTCTCGAACTCTCTGTGGATGGGAGGGTGGCCGGTCGCATTTGCGTAGGTTTGTTTGTTAATTAATTTCAATCCGTCACGGACGGATACTTTTTGTCAAGTGCAAGAAATCTGATTTGCTCGAAAAATGAAAGGGAGAAGAAACCCGAGCCCCGACTTTCAGCGTTCGAGTTTTCTGACGGACGCCAACATTCCGTCCCGGCGCCGTCCACGCGGCGAGACGCCGCCTCCGGATTTCCGCGCTTCGCTCACCGCGGACAGGTGCCAGCTCGTGGCCGGGCGCTGGAACGCCGCGTCAGAGCCTGCGGGTTCTCAGCCCGCGTCCGTCGCTCCCCGGCCGCGCGGCTTCCCCCTCGGGGCCACCACCGCCTTCGGGTGCACACCGCAGACCCACACGTCGAGTCACACCGTGGCCCGACGAGCGAAGAAAGATGCTCGTTCTTTGCTTTGTCTCTTGCCGAATCCTTCTTTCCCGTCGTCCAAGACGGGGTGGGGCGCCGCGGCTTCCGTGTGCAAACGGTCCCTTCAGGCGGGCGTCCAGGTGCTCTTAGATTTCCACGCGCCCTGCACTGCCCTCCCACGGGGTGGCGTCGGGGCGTACGGGGGAGGAGAACGGAACTGGCGCCAGCACCTCTCACACTCGAATGTGCACACGAATCCCCTGGGGGGCCTGTGAACTTCGTGCCCAGCTCGAAGGAAGGGGCGCCGAGACTCTGCGTTCCTACCAGGGTTCCAGGTAACGGTGCTGGTCCTGGGGCCAGGCTTCTGAACAGCTTCTGGGGGGGTGAAGGGTTTATGGGGCCTCATGCGGAGTGAGGCGTCAGGTCCCAGGGTACCCCCGCGCAGGCCCTCCCCCTGGAAGCTTCCAGGCCTCTGCTATGGAGTGTCTGGTCTTGGCCGGAATGGCGGACAGTCCCCCCCGCCCCTCCCTGACTTCAGCGCGCACCCAGACAACTCCTGGCCCGGCCACCTGGATGCAGTCAGAGGCCTGTCGCCCCAGCTAGCTCTGCCTCCCATTCGCAATCATGGGTGCCACGGAATCCTCAAAGACTCTGCGACATCCCCCATGTGGCCCTGGGCCTCGGCCCACTGGCCCCCAACACAGCGACCTTCCTTCCACTGACGGAGGCCCCCGCGCCATCGCCAGGCGCCAAGCAACAAGGGCGGTTCCGCTCGCCTCCCCGAGTTCTCTGACACGGAGCCCGCCAGAGGAGTAGGGGCTGCGGCCTCCGAACTGTCCTTCCAGAGCCCCCAACACAACCAGAGGCCGACACGCCGCTGCCCGAGACACACCCGTCGCTTCTCAGACATCCCTCCCTCCTGCCAGATCCCCGAGCCGGTGAGCGCAACTCCGTCTGAAGGCTTCCCCAGCCCCCGGCCCCACCTTCCCGCCACCCCGCCCGCCCTCGTCCCGAAGCAGAAAGAATAGCCTCTCCTCTTCCCTCTTCCTGTCCGCTTGGGATTTCCCTCTCAACAGAAAGGAAGAACTGAAGGGAGGCAGGAAATCCTCTCCTCTCTGGACAATGGCTGACTTCCGCCCCATTTCCCCCCCAAGTTCCGCCTCCCTGCGGGCTGAAACGCCGTCTAAGTTGACCAGTTGACCGGAGCTGAGCAATGGCCTCCGTGGTGAGCAGTGCTCTGGAAGCCCACCTGGAAATACTGCCCCCGACGATACACCCCTGCTCCATGAGAAATGGGGGCGTCTCTCTCATGAGCCCCGGAAATCCGCAAAGGGCTAGTCTCTCGGCAACTTGGAAAATGAGGGTGCTTCTTTTTTTTTTCATGTTGATTTATTTATTTTGAGAGAGAGCACGGCCACATGCATGTGAGTAAGGGAGGGACAGAGGCAGAGAGAGAGAGAGAGAGAGAGAGAGAGAATCCCAAATAGTCTCCTCGCTGTCAGCACAGAGCTCGATGAGGGGCTCGACCCCACGAACCATGAGATCATGACCTGAGCCGAAATCAAGAGTCAGATGCTCAACCTACTGAGCCACCCAGGGGCCCCGGGGGGCGCACTCCTTAAGGCTTCTGGGTGGGGCCTCAGAGGATGGCGCCACTCCACAGGTTACTAGTAACCCCTGCTGGGTGCCAGGCGCCTGCGGGGGGCTGGGGAGAGAGCTGGTCAAGAGTCTCCTTCAAAGCCCTTGGCCAAGGCCACGCCCTCCGGGCAGCCCACCCCCAGTGACTGATGGTCGCGGGTGGACAACCTGGGGACCAGTCTGATGGGCCATCGGCCTACGGAGCTCCCCGTGGGCCCAGCTGGGGCTGTCGGTCTGGATACGGCTCGGCTCCTCCCTCTGCCCACCCCAGTTCCTTCCTCGCCCTTCCTCGGGTGTGGACCCCCAGAGCCCTCCTTAAGAAACAGCGTGCAGCTGAACCCCGTCTCGGAGTCCGTTTCTCAGAGAACCCAGCCCTCATCCCTCGCAGCGGCTGGGAGGTGGGAGCCGGGAGGGGGCCGACGGCCGCTTCCTCCACAACTGCCAGCAGAAATGGGGGCTGCCCTTCCGGGAAGGCCGGCCTCTGCCCTCCCCCTCCTCGGAAGAAAGCCGTGGAAGCAGCATCGGCTAGGCGACAAACTTTGGGGGGGGGGCCGGATTGGAGACACCTCGGGAGAGGTCGGAAGTAGACCCGAGGGCGGGAGTGGGAAGACGAGACTCGCTGGGGCGAGGCGGCGGCAGGGTGCAGAGACGGGACGCGGGCCCGGCCATCGGAAAACACAAGTTCCCTCCCATCCGAGCTGGGTCGGGTGACGCCGACTGGATCCCTGGTCGCTCTGGGCCTGCCCCCTCACCTGTCAGATGAGGGGGTGTCTCTGCGGATCAGGTGGCCTGTGAGGCCTTCTGGCTCTCACATTCTGGCCTCTCGCAAGGCCAGAATGTCACGTCTGTGGCCCCCGGGCCTCACAGACGTACCCCAGCGTGCCGAGAGAGCGTCGCCCGTCTCCTTTGCCGATGGGCCCGAGGAGGGAGTCTGGTCCTTATGGGTTGAACTGTGTCCCTCTAAAAATCGTACATTGAAGTCCAACCCCCCGGGGACTGCAGAACGTGACTCTATTTGAGACGAGGCCTTTACGGAGGCGATTCAGGTAATGCGAGGTCCTTGGGGTGGGCCCCCATCCAATCTGACCGGTGTCCTTATGAAAGAGGACAAGAAACCGCCGCTGCCGACCCCTCGATCCCAGACTTGCAGCCTGGAGAGCTGCGAGAGGGTACTTTTGTGTTGTTTCAGCCCCCCCCCCTCCCCCCGTCCCCCCGGGCGGTGGTCTTGCTACAAAGTCCCGAGCACAATGATATGCTGGTGGATGAAACCTAGAGACAACCCCAAACCTCGCACCGGAAGCCTTTGCTTCCTGCGGGGAGGCCCGGACCCTCCCGAGGGATCCCCGGCGGAGCAGCTTGGGCTTTGGGCGGGCGCGGCTCCGCTTACACGCGCCAGGCCCGGGGAGGGCCGCGGGGGCCGGGAAGCTGCGCGCCGGAGGCAGAGCCCAGAGCCGCTGGGCGGGGCCTTGACCGTGTGGTTGACAGCCGGCCTGGGTGTTCCGCACCGAGGAGGGAGAGGAGAGAACGTTCCGACGGGCCCGCGGACAACCGCCCCCCCCCCCCGCCCCCGCCGCTGTCCGGGTCTGTTTCCCTACCTCTGAGATTTTCCGAGAGGCGTGTGGTCGGTGCCTCGCCGCGAAATACAATCGGAGGCGTAATAACCTGTCCTCACTACCTTGCCGCGGCCTGCTTTGCCCCCTCGGGGCAACCCCGGGGTGTCTCAGAAGGGAGGCCCGGGACCAGGACCGATCCTGGTGCTCCAAGAGCCGACTCTGCTTAGAAAAGGCCTTTCTCTCAATATTTCCTCTCCAGGTTTGGCTGGAGACCGTCGCAGCCCGTCAGGGGGCTCGCAGAGCAAGCCGAGCCTGCCAAGAGCCTCTGAGGACCGCCTTTGTAAAGAGAACCCGAGGAGCAGGGCTGGCCCGCACCCAGGCGGCAAAGGGACAGGCCCACCCTCCCCTCCCTGGGTTCAAGCCAGGGCGCCCACTGCGGCCGGGAGTTCTAGGCCCAGGCAGACCCCAGAAACCAGCCTGCAGCCCTCCAGTCAGCTGCCGCGTGTTTGTTTTTACAGCTGGTCCTCCCGCTCCGCTGTTCCAGTGAGCAGAGGAATCTGTTTGTCTGAGAAAAAGAATGTGGCCGAGAGGAGGGAGGCGGCCCCGGGGACAGCCCGGGCGGCCTCGGCAGCTACGGAGCTCGCCAAATGCAGCCAGACGCCCAGGAGAGTCACCCAAAGGCCCGGAGGCCAAGGTCATGGACTCGGAGACACCCTCCCCCCTTCCCCTCCAGACGGCTCCGCGCCTCGGTGGGCCAGGGCTTTGCCCAGGGTCCTCAAGGCAGGACCTACCCTCCGGAGGTATTTTATTCGCTTCTCTCTCATTCACACACACACACACACACACACACACACCCTGAGAAGGTCAGTCAGCTGCGTGTATGAGACGCAAGCACACGGGACTGAAAGCCAACAAGCCCACAGCTAAGCCTGCAGTGGGCCTGAAGGTGAAGAAAGTCATACGTGGCAAAAAGCACCCCAGACCCGAGGCCAGTTTGATGCCAGCCCGGCCAAGGGAGGCCGTCTGCCACACTGGGGTTCCGGCCAGAGCCCCCAGACCTGTCCTCTTTGTTCTAGAGCATTCGGGGCAGTCCAGCGAGAATCAGCTCCAAGTCACCCCAGACAGGCGTGCTTGATCCCCACGTCCGCCCATACCCCCTCCGCCAACCCCCTGGACTGACCAGGAAGTTGCCCCGGAGGCTGGGACAGGGGTAGAAGGGACACCTAGCTTCCAGGTAAACAACTTCCCAGATTACAGCAGCCTCTTGCTCTCGAGTCGTCAGATCGGGGCTAGAAAATTCCCCCACTGCTGTTGTGATCTGGCTTGTGTTAAATCCTCAGAGATGTCGGAGTAGAATCTATACCAACTAATTCCCCCCCCCAGCCTCCCCCCCCACCCCCGCCA
>PITB01006987.1:0-84337 GCA_004024585.1 Paradoxurus hermaphroditus
CCTTCTCCTTCTCCTTTTTAACTAGCACCTAACAAAGAACCTGGCACTGGTTATCAGTCAATGTTGTTGAACTCAATCATATTCAACAAAAAAAAAAAAAAAAAAAAAGGAGGGAGGTAAAAAAATGTCTCAAGTACACACAAACATGTTTCTCCTTTTAATCCAAATCTAAATCCTCCTACACATTTTCACCTTTGCTGACATGTGCTATTTTTTTCCTAAATTTATAACTAGGAAAAAGATACCCAATTTAAAACACATTTTCTGTTTTGGAAGAACTTTTAAATATTAATTAGTATTTAAATGTGGCTACTATAGTTAACCCACTCTCCTAAATACTGCGCTAGAATAGTTGGATAGAGTCAGGCAAACAAGTTGATTTCCAAGGCACAGTTCCCATTTAGCAATTGGTTTGCACTGCACATCTTCAGTTGTTTATCAGCTGAAAGGACAAAAGGTTGCCAAACAAATGATCTCTAAGATCTTTACTATCCTGGTAAAGTATGGTATGATGGATGAACAAAGATTTTTGGTCTGGTAGATTATTATTTCTTCTTTCCTCTGCATTGTTTGGTCAGAAGGATTTGCTTAATTATCTGGAGAGTTAAAGAGAAATACCAGGCAATGTTTAGCCTCCTCCAGCTCTCCAGAAAATGAACTGGGTTGAATACTAAAATGAATGATTGATTGAGTGAGTGAGTGAGTGAGTGCTTCTTAAGGTGTTTATTTAAATTCCAATTAGTTAACATACAGAGTGCTATTAGTTTTGGGTGTATGATATAGTGGTTCCATACCCGCATACCCCTCATGCTCTTCACAGCAATTGTACTCCTTAATCTCCATCACCTATTTTTACCCATCCCCCACACACCTCCCTACTGGTAACCATCAGTTTGTTCTCTCTAGTTAAGATCTGTTTTGCGTCCCCCCTCTCTTTCTTGCCCTTTGTTTGTTTGTTTTGTTTTTTAAATTCCACATACAAATGAAATTATCTTTCCCTTAATGTAATACTTTTTAGCTCCATTCATGTCATTGGAAATGGCCAGATTTCATTATTTTTATGACTAATACTCCACTGTGTACATATACCACTTCTTCTTTATCCATTATCAGTTGATGGACACTTGGGCTGTTTCCATAATTTGGCTATCATAGATAATGCTCTATAAACATTGAGATGCATGTATTCCCTTGAATTAGATTTTTATATTCTTTGGGTAAATACCTAGTAGTGTAATTTCTGGGTAATAGGGTAGTGTTTTTTTTGGTGGGGGAAGGAGCCTCTATATTGTTTTCCAGAGTTGCTGTACCTGTGCACATTCCCACCAACAGTGCAAAAGGGTTTTCCCTTTCTCCACATCTTTGCCAGCACCTGTTATTTCTTGTATTGTTGATTTTAGCCATTCTGACAGGTGTGAGGTGATATTTTATTGTAGTTTTGATTTGTCTTTCCCTGATGATCAGTGATGTTGAGCATCTTTTCAGGTGTCTGTTAGCCATATGTATGTCTTCTTTGGAAATGTCTATTCATGTCTTCTGCCCATTTTTTAATTGGATTATTTGTGCTTTGGGTGTTGAATTTTAGAAGTTCTTTGTATATTTTGTATAGTAACCCTTTATCAGATAAATCATTTACAAATATCTTCTTCCATTCCATAAGTTGCTTTTTAGTTTTACTGATTGCTTCCTCTGCTGTGCAGAAGCTTAGAGAGAAGAAGAAACTTATCTTCTCTCCCTTCCTCCCTTTATGCCTTCCTCCTTTCCTTCTTTTCTTTCTTCTTTTCTCTTTTGGTAGCTTGGTAAGTGCATCCATATATCTTGCTTAATTTCCAAGAGTCTAAATGCATTATATTTGCATTATATATTTGTTTCTAGTGACAGTAGAGCAACCGCTATCATTTGGATATGATCACATGAATTCCCAGATACACTACAGTCCAAAGGTCTGTAGAAATTCCAGACATACTTTTACACAACAACACTAGAGCTCTTATTTTAATAAAAGGCAGACTTAACATTAATTATGGATAAGTAAATAATCCCAAATTTGAAACAAATCAGTTTCTCTTTTGAGTCTTCCAAATTCTATCAGTTTTGTTCTTATTCATGGTGGTTTGCTGTAGTCTTTGCCATAAAGCTAATGGCAGCAAGCCCACAGTTTCAGGAATAAGCCTAGGAAATGCCAAGAAAAGTCCTGGAAACTTGGTTTGTAGTAGCCTATATAAGTCTTAAAATAGCTTGATTTTAAGGGAACACTTGAACATTAGAAGGGACTTGGGAAATCAAATGCTCTAAGAAAATTATACAAAATTGTAATTATTGCAATTTTTTTCTTTAATGGGTAGTTTGAGCATATCAAATAATTCTTCTTGAATTCAAAGTTATTTTCTTTATATCACTATTCACTGGGGGGCCCTATATTTGAGTAATCACCTCCATTAGACTAAAAAGCTCCGTGAGAGCGGAGAACATGACTGCTCATTCCCATAGCCTAGCAGAGTTAGTGCTCAGTAAAGGCTACTTGGTAAAGGTTTTACCTACTAGTCCTTGCTGAAGTACGTAAACCATTAAATTCATTATATTTCAACTTATTATAATTTTATTTATAAATATATATAATTTTTTCTAATGTGCAAACAAAGATTGAGCTAATGCAATGAATATATTACAAAATACAAGTTTTCAACTATCTCTGTGTATGTGATTTTTATTTGTATATTTACAGGGCATCGTTTTTAGGGAAAGCAAAGTAAAGGAAACAAGTGGGGCACATTAAGGTACATGGATAGCAATATCATTTTTGGAGAAAACTGTCAACATAAGAAATAATTTAAGTAAGTTTTATGGGAATACACATACAGAGCTTTAAATTATACTTTATGAATTTGCCAAAGTGAGCACCCAAACATATTGAATTTCTAATCATTAAAATAGTTATCCATACACAGCAACCTTGTTTCATTTTAAGGAGAGGTGAAAACCTTATATTAAATCTATATGAACATTGGAGAGATAACAGTAAATTATATGTTTGCAATCTACAATATAAAATAGGATGCTGTTTTTCAATAATTCTATTACATCAATTAATTGAACACTAGTTAGTACGTTAGAAATTATCCTATCCGTATTTTCCACTATATGAAACATTTATGATGTCCCATTCCAGCCCTCTATTATTTCTCATTAAAGTATTATATTTAGTTATTTATTAACATGGAACTGGAAATGTTTTATACTCGATGATTTTCTGTTCTTAACTCTTTTCCGGATATTTTTCTAGCTTTTCTATTATTTATTTTTTATATATTTTTACTCAAAGATAAATAAAGGTTTCCTGAATTAGTGAATTAATCTCCTATGCAGTCTTTTATTCCCTCTAAAATATCTACATAAAACGATTGCAGTTTCTGTTCATTCACTTTCCATAATGGGACTGTGTCACATTCTGGACAAGGTCATTCCGATCCCTGACAACTTTTTTCATTATTAATTCTACTTGATAAAACAGACTTGTGTCCAGGCCCTACTAGAATTCCAGGCACTGCGGCTATTTTTTATTCTTTCTCAAAGAGAAATATGTGTTTTTTTCTTTTTTCGTACTGTTAAAAATGGTCTCTGTACGGATTTTACCCAAAGGTTCTCTGCTTTGTGCCACGTAGAATATGTCTAAACTCTCTTTTGTGACACAATTTTTGTTTTTCTTGAAGACAGATACACTCACCCCCATAACAAGCACCTTTTCTTTCATCTTTTTTCTTTTTGTCCACCAGACTAAAGTTAACCTCTTCACTTATGAGACAGTGAGGTTATTCTTGATGGGAGATATGTCATATAATAGTGTTTTGTTGAAATTTTTAACCCACAATAAAATATCAAACTAATTTTTTTCAGGAAGTTGTTTGTTATATATTCATTGAATTTTATTGCCTAGTGTGTGCCAGGAACTCCTCTCTGGACAGTGGATACAGCAGTGAATAAGACTGTTAAGGTCCCTGATCACAGAGATACATTATTTTAATTTGTGGAGATAGACAATATATAAACAAATTATTAGATATTAAAATTTCAGATAGTAATATTGTCAATGAAGAAAGGCAAGTAGTGTAGCCAAACATCCTTAACGAGCATGTACTAATTCAGAACTGGCTATTGATTCATGGAAAAGCATTTGAGATGAGCTGAAGGGTGTTGAAAGCAAATCTTACTTTTTGTGCTGCTTCTTGGCTACAGTTTTCTGGCTTTTCCTTAGAAAAGGAAATGGAAGAAGGATGGACAGAGTGGAGTTTGCAGTTCTCATAGATGCTAAATACAGCTCGAGCAATCCCTTCCAGACTCTTCCCTAGAGACAGTGATGAATGTAATTTCTGAATGACTTGCAAATTGCGGCTAAATCCATCATAGGATTTTACTTCTTATATCCGAAGCAGATGTACCATAATAAAAACCAAATAAGTAATTATTTTACACCGGTTAGTATGATTTAATAACTTGTAAATTTAAAGGCAGTGTTCCTTGGACACTTTTTCATGAATTTTATGCAAAAATATCTGAGGTAATGCTAAAGAATTAAAAATATTTTTTCTGGGGTGCCTGGGTGACTCCGTCAACCTGTCCAACTCTCAGGTTTGCTTAGGCCATGATCTCATGGGTACATGAGTTCAAGCCCTGCATGGGGCTCTGCACAGATACTGTGGACCCTGCTTGAGATTCTTTCTCTCCCTCTCTACCCCTCCCCCACTCATCTCTCTCAAAATACATATATTTAAAAAAAATTATTTTCTGTTAAATTGTATGCCCTTTTATGATTACAGCTATAGAAATAATTATTTTACTATGATCAGATATATTTTTGACATTCTATATGAATATATAATTATGAAGTAAATATAAATTATGAAATATAGTATATAAAATTAATAAATATATATTTGAAATTAGATATTTTTTCAATGTCCTTAATCTGAGAGGTGGGATAAAAATTTATTTTCTACGTAGAAATAGTAGCAATATAAAGAAGATAAGGAACAAATATTCCTGGCAACAATATATTCATCTCATGGTTGAAAGTTTTCTAAACTATCATTTCAGGTATCATAACTTTAATATCAAGAAGCAAGGTGGAAAATGTATTTATTAAAACTATTATTGTGGGGGGCACCTAGGTGACTCAGTCAGTTAAGCATGCAACTCTCGATTTCAGCTCAAATCATGATCTCATGGTGTAAGATTGAGCCTCGCATGGGGCTCCATGCTGGGCTTGGAACCTGCTTAAGATTCTTTCTCTCCCGCCATCCCTTAAAAAAAGATTCTCTCTCTCCCTCTTGCCCTGTCCCTCTGCCACTCACATTCTTGGGCACAATTTCTTTTTCTTTTTCAGAAAAATAATGTTATCGAGTGTGTGATCTTGGGCAACTTGTCTAAACTCCCCAGTCATCAATTTATTTGTAAAATAGGAATATTTATGCCTTTTACATAGATTCACTGTAAAGAAGGCATGAAATATCTATACAGAATGTTTAGAATCATAATAAAATGTTTAATAGTAAACATTAATAAAATATTTAATGAATGAGTCTTAGTTTTAATAAAACATTTAATTAATGGAAAGTGTGATGATGAGGTAGATGACAACAGCAACAGTAAAGGTAATAACAACACACTGTTCTATAACCACCAAAGCCACCCTGGTGTTGCCTGAGGGCTTTCCACAGTAGGATACATATTACTTACTGGACAAGTTTTACCAATAAAGATGTGAGGTAGGTTTTTTTAGGGAAATAGAGACACAGTGGAATTAATCACCTTGGAAACTACATGGCAGATATGGATTTCAGTATCAAGTGTATTTTCCTGTAATGGCCATGTTCTTTCTGATCCATTATAGTTGGAAATTCAACAAAAAATACAGCTATTTTTGCAGGATGAAAGAAAAACCAAGAAATCCATAGTTGGGTGTGTGTTTAGATTTTCGACTTTTAATGTGATTTATTTCAATATTTTTAGAATTAAAAAGTAATGAAAATGAAATAGCATTTTATCTTTTAAACACACTTGTAATTAAGAAAACTCTTCATTCCAACTCTTTTTTAGAAAACCTGTTCCTTCAGACATGAATTTACTTGCAATTTATCTTATTTGCACATTGATGAGATTGTTATCCATGAAATAGTTTTTAATTTAAATACACATTTTTACGCTATGTCTCTTTTGCTACTACCATCATTTTCTCTTATATTAACCTGCTTTTTGTCTGTGTATCTTGAAAAAAATATTTAGGTGTCTTTCTGTTTCTTATGCTATTAAGCAGTGATTCTCAATAGGAAGAGAAATAAGAGAGGAGAAAATGGTGGTGATAAGGAGACACATCTATTTACGGGTTATTCAGAATTATTTGCAGGACCTTTTAAAATGGCACATGCTCACCTAGAGATTTTGATAAAGGTGTAAGTCTTTTTCCTTACCTTTACAACCACTGACATTGCGACCCAATATTCTGGAGGCAAGTAAAGACCTTGTTATTCAAACGTTTGTAATAAATTAAACATCAAACTGGTATTCCGATTCTGGGTTCACAAGTGTTAACTTTCACTCGAATTTTCTTCCTGCCTTTTTCTGCTCTCGTGACAAACGTATCCATTCTCAGTTTTCACTATTCTGGTACATGATGAACTCACATGTCTCTGTCCATATTCTTTCATCCACAGCGCCTTGCTGGGCTCTGGTCCTCTAATCCCAGCCACTGCATACACACCTACACTTATCATTCTGCTTTTCCTTCAACTCTATGAGACCACACCATATTTAACCTCCACTAAGGCAGTCTCTTTGTTCTCAGATTCAATTAATGTCTTCAACTTGCTCCCAGTCTCACATTACACCCTGAGGGGCTGCATAAAACGTGGTTTGGAAACTCGAGCTTTGAAACTAGACTTTACTACTAAAAGCTGGCTGAGCTTACATGACGTTATTCAACTTCTCAGAGCCTGTTTATCCATACATTTTTTATAAGTGATCTCAAGAGGACCACGAGGTTGGCGAGAGCATTGTAAGCAGGGAGAAAATCTTAATAGAGGTAGACAAAGAACATCTCATAGAGGCCCTTTTAGATAATGATAAGAAATTTAGATTTTATTCTAGATAAAATAAGAAATCACTAGAGAGCTATTATCTAGGCAGTGACAAGATCTGACTAACATTTTGAAAAGATAACTGCAGCTATAAAGAATGAGAATAAACTCTAAAGCGACAATGGAGGGACCAGGGAGACTGGCTTTTGTAGTAAACCAGAACAGGTATATTGGTGGCATAGAATAGGCCTATAACTGAAAACAGTGAGACTTAAGTTATTTTTGGATCTATTTTAAAGGTTGAGCTGATAGAATTGGCTGATGTAGAATGGAGAAAGTAAGGATTTAAAGATAGGGAGGGTTTAGGTTTTGAGCAACTTGAAATACTGTAGGAGACATTTACAGATGAAACTAATGAATATATATATATAATATATATGATATATATAATATATATAATATATATATTAGTGTTTAACACAATAGAAATAGCTGAGATTACTTAGGGGAGAATATAGAAAAATAAAAAAGGGAAGAGATCTAAGAACTAAGCTCTGGAGAGCTTTCCAGGTAGAAAAGTTGAGAAGAATCCATTCAATTACACATTTACTCACTTACTGAACAATTATTCATTAACTACCTATTATGTCCCAACAATGATACAGATACTGGATATACAGTTCTAAACGAATCCTTATTTTTCTGGATCTTATATGTTGGTGGGAGAGCCAGATGGTGAATAAGACCAATCTGCTAAATAATATATATGTGTTAACAGGACAAAAATAGGCAGAGAAGGAAAATGTTAAATGCTTAGACTATTGGACACCCAGGAAAGCCTCCAGTGAAAATGTGACTTTTGGGCGACCTGAAGAAAATGAAGGGTATATTCATGTAAATATCTGTAGAAGGAGGCAAAGAAGTCAGTGAAGAAGACTCTGCCAAGGTTCTGAGTATAAACAGTATCGAGTGTACCTAGTAAGTTCAGGAAACATTAAGGAAAGAGCGAGGTGTGGAACAGAGATGTTATGTTGACAACAAATGAAGGTTGAGCAAATACTGAAAGCAAACACTAGGCACAAAGCTACTGAAAAAATATATGTGGGACATGATGGTGGTTTGAACCTAAGTAGTAGCAGTGGAAGTAGTCAAGAGTTGTTAAATTCCTTTTATTTATTCATTTGTTTTCTGCTCTAGTACAGACACTACATTCTTCACCTAAGCAATTTAGTATGCATCTCGCTTTCCCTAAAATGGATACATTTTTACTTAGCCAAAACAACACTGTCATACCTAATAAATTTAACAATAATTTCCTAATATCACTGAATGTTCAGACTATATTTATGACTATTTTAGAAGAAAAGATATGTAATGGGCATTAATAATTACAAACAGCGTATAACCTTAAAGAGAATTCTTGCTTGCTTATTTTCTTAAAGGTCAAATTGACAAAATTTATTGATAAACTGGGTGTGGGGAATGATAAAAAAGAGAGGCAGCAGCATTGATCTTGAGATTTGGGGCATATGCAAGTGGAAGAATGGAGTTGTTTTTAACTGAGATGAGAAAGTCTAAGAGGAGACTATTAGAAGAAAATTATGGCTATCTAGTTTATGATACTAAGTTTCTAAACAAATACATACATAAGGTCCAGAGGGATCAGGGAGAGGTCTGGGCTTTGTTTACAAATTTGGAAGTCATTATTATGTTGATGATGATAGTTAAAGGGATGAAACTAGATAGGATCACATACGGTATGAAAACGTACAGGAAAGGGAACACGTCCAGTGACTAAGTTTTGGAACATGACAACATGCAGAGGTGAGATGAAGAGCGGAAACACCAAAAGAGACTAAAATAGTTTCGGGAAAGTTAGACAAAACCTGGTGATGGCTGGGTTTGCCAGACCCAACTGAAGGAGATGTTTCAAGAAGGAGAGAATGCACCAAGTTCAAACGCTGGTAAAGGTTAAGGAGGAAGATTGAGGAAGGATTATATAATTTGGTAATGTAGAAGCAATTGCTGACCATAATGACTCGTCAATTTCAGGTGACTGGGGAAATGGAATAGTCTAAATATAGAATGAGAGAAGAAAAGTAGGCAATTGGTAGAAATAACTCATTTAGAGAGGTTTGCTGTCAAAGACAATAGGGAAATGAGAAAGTAGCTATTGAACAATGTGACGTCTAATTTAAGATTAGAGATATTATATATTAATAAAAAATAGGAATGATATATAGACAAAACTAGCAATGAAAGAGAGAAGGAAAATAATTTTTTAAAGTTTATTTATTTTTGAGACAGAGAGAGAGAGAGTGCAAGCAGGGGATGGGCAGAGAGAGAGGGAGACAGAGAAACCCAGGCAGGCTCCATGCTGTCAGCCCAGAGCTCCCTGCAGGGCTCAATCTCACGAACCATGAGATTATGACCTGAGCCAAAATCAAGAGTTGGATGCTCAACTGTGTCACCCAGGTGCCCCTAAAAAAAAGGAAAATGATTTTAAAAGCTAAGTTCTTGCATGGTCTTGAGCGATGGGCTCTATTCACCCTACTTGTGGTGGGAATGGGAGACAGAACATTAACTACAGAAGCAGGAAGGTAGGTACTTAGGCATGAATTCTGAGAGGTTGATTGATTTGGTGAGCTGATAGAGTTAGGGTTTGTGTGTGTGTGTGTGTGTGTGTGTGTGTGTGTGTGTGAAATGCAAGTTTATAACTGAAAGTGTGACTGGAGGAGTAATTTTTAGGCTTTGAAAAGTGAGTAAAAAATTTTTTCTCTAGAAAAGTTGGATAAATAAACTGGCTACCATAGTTAATACCCGGCAACATTAAAGGTCTAGAGTGTAAGGTCTTGAATTTATTAGCACAGCATGTGTGAGTGTGTGTGGACATGCACGCACGTGTTGAGTGCGAGCGTTTACAGTTTCATTAAACTGTTAGGTTACAATTGTATATTTAGACATAACGAAGACTGTGATCCCTGCAGTTGAGAAAGATTAAAAGGAGTCATTGGATGGATTATTGTTACGAACACTGAAATAATTAAAAATGTTTACATGATTTATGGTGGAGAGAGGACAAGGAAGCTAGATGCTCAAAATCGGTGAATGAGTAGGGTTTACTAGGATTAACCAGATTCCTACAGCAAAGAATGGGGAGTGTGTAGCGCTGTCTGACATTGTTCGATAGAATTTGCCTCAGAGTGGGATGAGGGAGGTGGGTGGAATGATGTTTTGGAAATGGTGATGAGCACTCAAGTAGATAGTTCTACAACTCAGTGGTACATGAATACTGATGTAAAACTAGTCATCCCCTGAATGGGCTGAAGGTAAAATAGAATCTTCAAGATAATGCCAAAGAATGAAGGAAATGTTTAAAAGTTGAAACTGCTATGTATTTTGTTGCCAGACTGGGAATCCCAGAAGGGACAGTGGGAAGGGTTTGGAAGCAAAAACGGAAATTCGATTAGTGTGTCTTTCAGCATAGGTTACTAAAGACACACAAATACATTTCCAAAGGGATTTTTAAACACAAGGTTATGTTTCATAGTGGTATAAGATGTTTTGTTACATTTTTGAATATTTAAATTGAAATGTGCACACTCATATGCATAGAGGGAGAAGAAGAGACATTTCTCTCTCTTCATATGATTCTGGAACATCTAAGACACAGCACCAGGGGCACCTGGGTGGCTCAGTCGGGTAAACCTCCAACTTTGGCTCAGGTTATGATCTCATGGTTCGTGGGTTCGAGCCCCAAGTCTGGCTCTGTGCTGACAGCTCAGAGTCTGGAGCCTGCTTTGGATTCTGTGTCTCCCACTCTCTCTGCCCCTCTTCTGCTCATGCTGGTTTTTTCCATCTCTTAAATATGAATAAATTAAAAAAAATTAAGATACAGCACAGATGGATGACATCAAATGACCTAGATCGTTAAATATAAAGGTCAATTTTTTGGGCTTATTTTGTTAATTTTTTACCTTTCTTTTTCAGAAATTTACTTCCATTGCCTTCAGAAACACTACAAATATTTTGTTTTCTTTTTTTCTTCTAATATATAGCCACTCCTTCTTACTCTGAATTTTAGGGACCTTTTCCTTTTCTTCCTCCCTAATATTGGATATTGTGAAGTATCATAGGCCTGTTTGGCTTCTCATTGCATGTAAAATATTTTAGTGATCACACCCAGTTTTGTTGATTAAATTACTATGTATATCCAAGTATCTATCAATGAAAACCCATGGGTGTTTCATAGGCACTAACTCAATGTATGAAGGACTGAACTCATCAATTTATTATTTCTGTCATTCACATGTATCTCACTCAGTAAGAGATCCTGACCAGTCGGGGTGCCTGGGTGGCTCAGTTGGCTAAATGCCAGACTTCAAAGTTCAAGTCAGGGGTCGGGCTCTGTGCTGACAGCTCAGAGCCTGGAGCCTGTTTTGGATTCTGTGTCTCCTGCTCTCTCTGCCCCTCCCACACTCATTCTCTCTCTCTCTCTCTCTCTCTCTTCTTTCTCTCTGTCTGTCTCTGTCTTTCTCTGTCTCTGTCTCTCTCTCAAAAAAAGATAAACATTAGAAAGAAAAATTTATTAAAAAAAGAGAGAGATCCTGAGTGAAGTCAGAAAACTGTGTAAACTTCATTGCTTTCCTCTTCTCAAATACCCTTTAAAACTAAGTATTCATTAAACTGTATGACTTTATCCACTGAACGTCTCAACTTGATCATCTGACTGGTCTTTTCTTTTTTATTTCATTTATTTGTTTATTTATTTTAATTTTTAAATTTTTATTTATTTTTGAAAGACAGAGAAAGAGAGAGAGAGCATGAGCAGGGGAAAGGCAGAGACAGAGAGATGGAGACAGAATCTGAAGCAAGCTCCAGGCTCTGAGCTGTCAGCAGAGAGCCTGACGCAGGGCTAGAACTCACAAGCCTCGAGATCATGACCAGGGCTGAAGTTGGATGCTTAACTGATTAAGCCACCTGGGTGCCCTTATTTATTTATTTTTAACAGAGAGAGAGAGAGAGAGAGAGAGAGAGAGAGAGGGAGAGAAAGAGAGAGAGAGAGAGGGAGAGAGAGAGAGAGAGAGAGGGAGAGAGAATCCCAAGCAAGCTCCATACTGTCCATTCAGAGCCCAATGCAGGTCTCAGACTCACAAACCAGGAGATCATGACCTGAGCTGAAATCAAGAATGGGCCACTCAACTGACTGAGCCACCCAGGCATTCCCTGCCTGGTCTTTTCATTCTCAACATAGCCCTTCTAATCTAGGCTTATTATTGCTGCCCTGGGCCTTGCTCTAAATCATATTGTCATCTTTCTTGCTCACCTCTAGGCCATCTGTCCCCTGCAGACAGGATGATCTTACTAAAATGCAAATATAATAGCTTTCTACACAGACTGAAACAAAGAAGCAACAAAACAAAATGTTTCCACACGGTGCCTTTCGGATATAATCCTAAACTAGTAGAGGGGACGCATTTATGAATTGGTTTCTATGTATCTCCCCAGACTCATGTCTCCCCACTCCTGCCTTCTTACTTTCTCTTGCTCTCTTTATCAGCTTTGGGTTTTTGCAAATACTATTTTATCTTCCCAAAGGACTCTCTCCTTGAGAAAGGTTTCCATAAGACTCTAGGACTGACTTGAGGTTTTTCTATGCTTTATTCCATCAAAGACTATTTTTACTCACGGCGTAGCCCTTATCACTGCATATGGGAAGTTGTTACCTGCCGCTGTCTTTCAGCAATTAGGAGTATCTCTTATATGGTAGGTCTGCATTTTATTCTTAAGTATATTTCTATTGACTCTACAGCATTTAGCACAGTAGCTGGTTTATAATTGATGCTCAATATTGTTTTCAATGAATAAAATTATAAAATATCATAGAGATGTAGGGTAAAATTTAATATAAAATATTTGATTTTTTATAATCAAGATTTTTTTGTTCATAATATTGGATAAAGCAGAAGGGGACTAGAACCAGATGCCCAAATAATGGTATAATCATATCTTTACAATAATGATTATGTAGTTTATTTTAATCTGCCTGAATAATAGCAAAATAGATCAAATAGTGTTCTGATTGTTTTAATGACCAAATTGGGTTCTTTCCCATGGCTCTGTTGATTGAGTATGTGAAATGCTGTTAAATCAGAGAAGAATAGCGTGACTAGAACACTGTAATCTTCGAGAAACAACTATTACTTTATGTGGGCTATTTGGGGAATTGGAAGGACAGCATTAAGCCAGTATAACTGAAAATACTGAAGTTTAGGTATAAAATATGGCTACACCCAATTTCCTTGTAGTTTCAATTAAAAAAAACTGAATTTTTTTCAGCTTTTAGGTGAAGATTACACTCTTACTAAACTGGAATATTCATGGATCTCTTGTGTAACATACTAAATACAACTTAAAGACAGGACACTTTTCAAGGTTTTAAAATTGTTATATAATAAGAACATAGGATGAGTAAGTAGATTTTAAAATTGTTTTGGGATTCTAGATACTTTAAAACATGTTAACTTCCATATTATGTAATCACACACGCATAACTATTTAGATCCAATGTTCATATTTAGCATAAGGTTAGCAGGGGTACATAAAGCAAATATTTGTTAGGTATATATCCTTCTAACTATCTCATCCATTTTAACATGCATTTTTATAATCCAAGCACAGCATACTTTCATATTATATTATCTTCCAAAGTAAAGTACCTAATGTGATAATGTTACACAGGTTCTCTAAGAAAAGCGACATGGTTTTTATATTTATTAAACTTCTAATATTAAAAGTTGACTTTAAGCACGTCTCGTGGAGCAAGGCCCTTACTTAAATTTCTGTAACTGTTAAGCTTTAAAACCAAAAGGTGTTACCAAGCTAAGTATTCTTTCATTATCGTAATTTATTGGAAAATACCCCCATTTCATTGTTTTTTTTTATAGAAGTCAGTAGAGTTTTACACATTCCTAGGATGCTACCTATATTTATGATTATTAAGAATATTAAATATACTGGTTTTAGTCATGCTTACTATATGGTAGACATTGTTTTAGGTATTAGATTTTTAAAAAATCTCTATTTTCACATCAATTACAGAAGCTTATTTTGTAGACAAAACTAGTAATCTTCAGGCAGGCTATCTTCTTGCATGATGGATTTTTTACAATACGTCTTGGATAAAAACAGTTTTATTATCTGTAGTTATATATGGTATGAGCTAAGGACAATATTTTTCTGTTCAAGTTGTGATTTCTAACAGCAGATTCCAATTCACAGAGAAAAGTTTATGAAGGTTTTCCATATTGTTCCTACCAGGAAGACTGTGTCCTCTCAAAATATCTTCTTATACACCACATATGGTGTCTTGGAAGTGTATAGATTCCCAGAACTTAACACTTTTTCATTTGCGTGCTAACCTTGTATTTGGGGGGATTCTCTGTATAATTGTCACAGCTTTCTCACTATATAACATTCGTTTCCATTTTGTCCTTGGGTGTGTTATTGTGTTGCAGGTTTTTCAGTTTTTAGACAAGGCTGTGATTTTGGGACAAACACCACCAGCCCCTGGGAGTGATGATGCATGGTCTTCAGCTCTGCCTTCTGGCCATTCGGAGTTCAAGTTCCTCCACTTGAAATTAAGAGTAAGTTGTTAGATATTGGTTTCCTTGGGAGTATTTGCTTTTTTTAAATGTTTGTTTCTTTGTTTGTTTGTTTATTTGAGAGAGAGAGACAGAGCATGAGCAGGGGAGGGGAAGAGAGAGGGAAACACAGAATCTGAAGCAGGCTTGACTGGAGTTCACAAACCAAGAGATCCTGACCTGAGCGGAAGTTGGACACTTAACCAGACTACGCACCCATATGCCCCTCCTTAACAGTATTTGAAGCAAGCTGTTATTCCTTTTATCTCTTTTGAAAAGTTTTGTTCTTTAGTATACCATTAAATGAAGAACTGCTGTGGAATTTTATCTTAAACCACAGATTGTGGCCAGATCAGAAGATAAAACTTAGGGTAACTTTTGGAAGAACAGAAACATCTAACTCAATGTTAATACATTAAAACATACAGTTAGTGAGTACCCCCTTAAAAATGTTTTTTTCTTATGAGTTAGAAGTTAAATTGAAATTTATTTCATAGTGATGATGAAAATAAAGCTACACATTTGATAACTAAAATAGATACAATAAATCATTAATTTAAAAAAGTCAGTCATTATAACACAGCAGCAAGGTTAAATGTTAATTAGTAGAATACGACAACCCAATAAATGAAAGACTCTTGCTCAAAAGTGGAAGATCTAAATTGCAAATGAATCTAGACTTGAGAGATTTAGATCTCCATTTAGAATGGAGTGACAATACCCACAGAAGAGGTGAAATTGGAAATGACTCTACATATGCAAGTGAAGGTCTAATTCTTCTTTTAACTAAATTTTCATTAGACAAATGACAATAGTCTGAAATAAAAGTGAAGGCATGGGTACCTATGTATTCACTTACAGATGCCCCATCTTGTGCAAACATTCTTAACAGAGTGGTGTAAGTGTGCGGAAGAGAGGCAAGAATGTGGAATAAGTGAGAAAACAAATTAATTTTACTGACTTGAGGGAAGTCTTGCATGAACAGGCAATGGTAATGTTTTAGGAATAACTGAATTTTCTGCATCTACCAAAAAACGAATGAACAAACAAACAAAAACCCAGAAAAATCAAACTTCAACTGACTAAAACTTAACTTGATTTTCTCTTCAAAAGTTCCTTTTTTGGATTTCTCTTTTTATCATTAAACTTTTAATTTATAAATTTGAAGTAAAGACAATTTAATCTGATAATTTAGACATTATTTCCTCCGCAAGATGGGAGGGTACATGGATAACCATTGTTTTACCTTCCTACTGTATGGAATGCAAGTGTAAGGCCAGAATTATAAGTACTGAGAAGAATGGGGATTAGAGAATAATAGTTAAACTGGTAAAATCTAGAGTGACAAGATGGTTAGGTGATCTAGTGGAAAGAAAAGGGCTTTGGTGTCAGTACAACTCTCCTAGGTATCTCATTTCAAATCATGTCCAAGCCATTTGACTTTGCCCAACTTAACTCACCTTACCTCTTCATTTAATTAGCAGAGATAATAATTTCTTAACAAATTTGTTATGGAAATTAAGTGGATTAATATTGTGAAAGCACTTAGTCCAAAGCTAGAAACTTGATAAACTTTTGTGTTTTCAATTATTTCCTTTTTTCTCTTTCTCATTCATTCTCTATTGACTTTTTTTAATGTAGATTGGTTCAAAATTTCAGAGTATCTTCAGCCAGATCTTGAAGACTCAGGAAATAATGACTTTGAAGAACATATAAGTGACCACATCAATTCTATCAGGAACTAACAGAAGTTTATATAAATATATAATCTCGGTCTTTATCCATTCTCAACATTTTGGTACTGCCTCTGAAATATATTATTTTATAATAGACAGTTTGAAAAGAAAAAAAATACTATAATATCTTTATCCAAAGATTGCTTAGATATAATCCATAACTGGATAAAAGTTGGATCTCATAAGTTTTTTACCTTTTTGTGCTTCTATGACAAGACTTAAAATACAAACATATTGAACACAATTTATATTCTATGTTTAAGTTTTAGTTACTAATTTGCTTTTCTTGGCATGATAATCTAGCCACACTTACTTCACATGCTAGACGTAAGAAAACAATAAAACTATTATAATTTCAAATAGCATGCTCAAACTTTACACTGTGTTGAGATAGTCATTTCTAATTTTGTGGATTATAATATCTTTCTTTTTAATTCATCTCTTGCATTATGCTCATAACTCAATTAATCTAGGGCACCAGAGAAATAAAAAGAAAGTTAAATATTTTACATAAATATTTCCATATGTATTTATTTACTAGTTATTGGTAATATAATTGTTATTTATTTGCACTGTCTTTAATGCGGTGTTTTCCATGATGAAAAGTATTTAACTGATATTCCATAGAAAGAAACCTAATACTGTGAACAGGCCTGCACTCTAAGAGTGTGTGGTGTGGGGGTTGTGCCTTTTAAATATGAATGTACAGTCCAGTCATTAACAGACTGGGTTCCAAAACATTGAACATTGGCATTAGTTACACCAGATTTTGTCTAGAGCTCTTTCTCTGTTGTCTATCATTTCTAGTTACTAACAATGTTCACATGTCCTTTATAATGTCATAAGATTTCCACAATTCTCTAACTGCTAAACCATCTTTACTTTCATTTACAACTATTCAGGGAGGTACCTGTACAAACATGTTTGGTCAGGGTTTTGGTTCAAAAATTTTTTTATCAAGAAAAAAAATGATAAAAAGAGAAGCTGCCATGAATTAAACAATACAAACTGCAAAATTGTAATAAATCAGTGCTCTATGGCATGTTGATAAGTAAGAAGTTCACTTTGATGATTTACCAACACAATTTAAAAGATACTTTATAGGTAGAATCTTTTGATGTTGAAATAATTTTTATACTGTCTTTGGTATTGAATTATTAAATATTATTATTGGTCATTTTACTACAATTGTCTTTTATCTCTTCTGGTTTTCTTCCTTATGAACTAAATAAATTTCCATTCCTAATTACTAGAGATTGAACATCAGTTCTGATTTTTCATCTTATTTTCCATTTGTAGATATCTGATTATGCTTATATCATGAGTAGGTTCCAATGAGAGAACTTATATATGTACACCCATACTTTGTAAGTCAATACTGCTTTACAAAATAAAGATAATTGATCTTTAACTTAATCCCATTGAATAGTTGGTTGAGAGCATATTCTGTTTAAACCATAACAGATTCATCATTTAGATCTACTTATCTACACCCAAATCTTTCCCTAGTCCAAAAAATGAAGAAGATAAGAAACTTAAAAAAACAAAGTTGAAATAAATTTCCAGGCCCAAAATGGGAGTTATTTCTGCTTGGGGTGATAGGTCAGCAAACCAAACTTAGATAATGTTTGTATCCCTGTAAATTTTCCATTTGATCAGAAACGACCAGGCAGCTGATCTCCAAATGCCAAGTCAACTGGCGGCTCTCTACTTATTTCTTTGTTTCTTGATATTTGTAAATAAAATCCAATATGCACACCCAGCTAGTAAAGTCCTGTCTTCTCTTTGCTGCTTCTAAAGCTCTAGAAAATTTGCTCTCATCCAAACATCCCTGGGGTAGAATGCCCCACTGTTTGATAACCACTGTATACTCCCCCAATCCATGGATTGCTTTCCCTTAAACAAAGGACATCAAACTTATTATTGTTTCATTTTTGTCATTTAACACCAATAAATATAAATTTGTAAGTTTTAAGCCAATTTTCTGTAAATATTTTAACAAAAGAAAGGCCAATTAAATAGATGATGTTAAATTTAACGTTTAAAAATTAATAATTTTTCTCACTTTAATATTATTTACTCATTGCATATAAATGATTTCCATTGTACTAATGGTAGACAAAGAATGTGATGTGGTTTTGGGTGATGGTGGGGCTCATGGGGTTCAGAGCTGACAGCCAAGAAAGAATTCTTGAAGATGTCTGTGGTGCAAAAAGATGATTTTATTAAAGCACAGAGACAGGACCAACCAAGTGAGCAGAATGAGCTGCACTAGGGTTGTGAAGAGTGACTCCTTATATAGATGGGACCTGGGGAGGTAAAGTCAAAAGGGAAGTTTCCAAAGAGATTTTCATGTGCTAAAGACTCAGATTACTGGAGGCCTACTTGTTGTCAAGCTAAGGTTTTTTCCTCTAGCCAAAGCATTAACATTAAGACTGTAGGGAGTTCCTGGACTTTAGGACATTGATGGGATTGCCTTTTTCTTGTAAGCTGGTGGACACTCTTATCAGTTTAACCCTTTGATTTTTTGTTTGTTTGTTTGTTTTTTGTTTTTGTTTTGTCCTTTCCTGCTTTTGGGTATCTAGGAGTGTCCAAGGCATATTGCACATATGCCCCCTGGGCGGAAGTGGTGGGGGGAAGCGGGGAGGGAGGTGCTAGCTTGTACTTTGTCCTCAGACTGCCTTATGTTCCCTCACTGGAAGGCATTTAAATAGAGAAGATATAAAATAATCAATGTGGCTCTATGTAATAATTTAGGTAGAGATCAAAGGCCAATCTTAATTTATACACAGTCAATTATGAGCCTAAGTCACAGAATATCTGAATCCAAAGTTGATGGAGAAGACAAGAATAGGATTTGTACTTCCTTGAATTTTAATCATTTTTATAACCGCTAGGTTTCTTTGACTTCCACAATGTTTACTTTGTAATAAAACCCTTTATATAATTACAAGGTCTGAATCATTTATTTTCTAATAATCCAAATTTGTCAGTAAACAGAGCATTTCAAATAGTTATTTCTAGTAATAAACAATTTGAAAATGAAATTTGAGATTGCAAAGTCTAGTGTTATAAATAGAATTAGTTTGAAAATCCTCAAAATAATGTTTTCCAGTTTATCTTATTTTTGCCTCATTCTTTATTTCAGGGTTCATTAATATGATTCAAAAGTCTTCATAAATACATTTTATGAAACATTTATTTCCCATAGGTTATCTTTTCTTAGGTGGAAAAGGAAAGAAAAAGACTCAAAAATAAACAATAAAATAAACTCAAATATATATTCGGAGCTTTAGAGATTCAGGCTGAGGGAGAAGGAAACCTTTTTTCAGTTATGATGTTAATATTTAGATCAACTTTTCATTTAATATTTAAATTTATTTATTTATTTATTTATTTATTTATTTATTTATTTATTTTTTAATTTACATCCAAGTTAGCTAGCATATATTACAACAATGCTTTCAGGAGTAGGTTCCTTAATGCCCCTGACCCATTTAGCCCATCCCCCCTCCCACCACCCCTCCAGCAATCCTCTGTTTGTTCTCTATATTTAAGAGTCGCCTATGTTTTGGCCCCCTCCCTGTTTTTATATTATTTTTACTTCCCTTCCCTTATGTTCACCTGTTTTTTATCTTAAATTCCTCATAGGAGTGAAGTCATATATTTGTCTTTCTCTGAGTGACTAATTTCGCTTAGCATAATACCGTCTAGTTCCATCCAGATAATTGCAAATGGCAGGATTTCATTGTTTTTCATTGTGAGTAAAACTCCTTTGTATATATGTACCACATCTTCTTTATCCATTCATCCGTTGATGGACATTTGGGCTCTTTCCATACTTTGGTATTGTCGATAGTGCTGCTATAACACTGGGGTGCATGTACTACTTTGAAGCATCACACCTGTGTCTCCTGGATAAATACCTAGTAGTGCAATTGCTGGATCGTAGGGTAGTTATAATTTTATTTTTTTGAGGAATCTCCATACTGTTTTCTAGAGTGGCTGCACCAGTTTGCATATCCACCAGCAGTGCAAAAGAGATCCTCCTTTTCCGCATCCTCACCAACATCGGTTGTTGCCTGAGTTGTTAATGTTAGCCATTCTGACAGGTGTGAGGTGGTATCTCATTGTGGTTTTGATTTTTATTGCCCTGATGATGAGTGATGTTGAGCATTTTTTTCATGTGTCTATTAGCCATCTAGATGTCTTCTTTGGAGAAGTGTCTATTCATGTCTTTTTCTCATTTCTTCACTGGATTCTTTGTTTTTTTGAGTGTTGAGTTTGATAAATTCTTTATAGATTTTAGATACTAACCCTTTATCGGATATGTCATTTGCAAATATCTTCTCCCATTCTGTTGGTTGTCTTTTAGTTTTGTTGATTGATTCCTTTGCTGTGCTGAAGCTTTTTACTTTGATGAGGTCCCAATAGTTCATTTCTGCTTTTGTTTCCCTTGCCTCCAGAGATAGGTTGAGTAAGAAGTTGCTGCAGCTGAGGTTAAAGAGGTTTTTGCCTGCTTTCTTCTCCAGGATTTTAATGGCTTCCTGTCTTATATTTAGGTCTTTCATCCATTTTGAGTTTATTTTTGTGCGTGGTGGAAGAAAGTGGTCCAGGTTCATTTTTCTGCACATTGCTGTCCAGTTTTCCCAGCACCATTTGCTGAAAAGAATGTCTTTTTTCCAGTGGATATTCTTTCCTGCTTTGTCAAAGATTAGTTGGCCATACATTCGTGGGTCCATTTCTGAGTTCTCTATTCTGTTCCATTGATCTATGTGTCTCTTCTTGTGCCAGTACCATACTCTCTTGATGATTACAGCTTTGTAATACAGCTTGAAGTCCGGGATTGTGATGCCTCCCTCCAGTCTTAGTTTTCTTTTTCAGGACTGCTTTGGCTATTTGGGGTATTTTTCTGGTTCCATACAAATTTTAGGATTGTTTGTTTTAGCTCTATGAAGAATGCTGGTGTTATTTTGATAGGGATTGCTATTTAGATAATTTTTGCCCTTATGATGTTAATCTTTACTTACCTCAGCCAACAGTACTTAATGTATTGTAACGTAAACTTGCAAGCTGAGCTCTGCCTAGCCCTAGAGCTAATCTTGAGAAATGTAGCCAGGACTTTAGAAATGCAGGGTGTCCCTTGAAAGCCCCATTCTCCAGTCCCTGCTGCCCTCGTATGGATGTGAGAGCCAGCTCTCACTACAATGTCTTGTATTTCCTTCTGTTTCTCTTACCTACTCAATGGGCCCTTTACCAAACTTTCCTCTGACACCTTTCTCAGCTTTTTCCAAACTCTGCTCCAACTCAGAATATTTTCTGTAGGCCCTCTGACTTGTTAGAGTTACCGCTCTTGGCAAAAATAAAACAAAACAAAACAACAAACAGAACTCCCAGTTACACATGAGTTTTAGCTAAACAACAAGTAATTTTCTTTATTTTTTAGTATAATATGCCCATGCAGATTTAGGGGACACACTAAAATACTAAGGAAAATTTCTTGTTGTTTAGCTAAAATTCCCATTTAAGTAAACATCCTGTACTTTATCTGGCAACACTACCTGTAGTATGTGTCTGGAAATATGTCAGCTATTTTGCATAAAAAAATTTTTTTTTGAATTTCCATGTCAACCCAGGAAATAGGTATTAGTATGATAGGGAAAGATAGAATTAAACAGGCAGAGAGGGGAAGTTTAGGACCTGAGGTCCCTGGGTAAGGAAAAACATATATTTTAAAACAAAGCTGGAATCATCTGACCCAAGCAAACACCTTCAGGCATAAGATTCCTCTTAAGAATGTAAGACACCACCTACTTTCTCTAAGGTTTCTCTTAGGAATTTGACACAAACTAAAGTAGACCTCACTAAAAATAAGTAAACCTTAAAACTTATGTTACACTAGGACAGTGTGACCATAGTCTGACTCTTCCCACAATGGAGGTTCCAAAATAGTTGTTTTTCCCCACCCAAAGACCCCAGGTCCTAGCCTTTTCCTCTAGGCCTACTGTACCCTATTTTTCCTATCATAGTGATACCCCCAGACCCCATGTTTGAGGCAAAAAGTCCTGTGACATTAGCACTCCCATATGAAAGATGAGGAAACTAAGGGTAAATGGGATTCAATTGTTTGTTCTTTCCCTTTCCCAATGGCAGACAAAAATTCTAATAGGGATCAAAGTATAGGGAAGAGGTACTTGTGTTCTTCCATTAGACCACAGGATTCATATTGGAGCTCTGATTTTTATTAATACCTGTAGAATTTTGAGCAGCTTAAGCTCTTTAATCTTCAGTGTCCTATCACACTATCTGCTGATGATGACCAGACTTCCTTAGAGAGCAGTATAATGAAAGTGAAGTCCTGAACAGACAGCTAGTGGGTGTCAGCAGCTAATATATTTTAACTGATGCTATTAATACAAACAACACTATATAGGCTTGCAATTACTAATCCAAGGTCATTTAGTCAGTATTTTCTTTTTTTTTTAATTACTTTAATGTTTATTTATTTTGGGAGATAGAGAGAGAGAGAGAGATAGACAGCACAAGTGCAGGAAAAACAGAGAAAGAGAGAAAATTCCAAGTAGAATCCACGCTGACAGCAAAAAGCTGAACTTGGGGCTTGATCCCACGAACTGTGAGATCATGACCTGCACAGAAACCAAGAGTCAAATGCTTAACTGACTGAGCCTCCCAGGTGCCCCATAGGCAGTACTTTCTTCAGAAGATTCTGATCACACAGTAAGACCTAATTATTATTACTTATAGATCATATGCAAAGCATATCCCCTAGGGTTTGGTTATTTTAATTATAACCCCATTCATTTTATTTTAACAAATTAATTTTGCTAACAGGGTTGTGTGATATTTCCCTGAATGTTAAAGGACACCTAGAAGGCACTACATAACATGTTACGTGATCTGATGTCAATATTTTATTATCACTTATACTAGCTGGCATATCAGAGGTTATTTCTCCCTCCAGCTCCTTGTCTTGCTGTTCCTATGACCTCTCAGACTCTTGTAAAGTTGCTTACTGCCTGCATTAGCTTTCAGAAAACTGCTGCTTCTGATTTGACTCTCATCTTAAAAAATAAAGGAATAGTTCTTTTAGAATTTAGGGTACCTTAGAAACCAAAAGATTCCAAGTGATGAAATACCACCTTTTCTGGGGAATAAATTTCAAAGAAATGTTTCATGGTAGCCTTTTTTGATGTTCAGAATATTTGGGTGGTGGTTGTATTTATTTCACCTTTGATTTCCATCTCTTGATTCCCTTAGTGTGTGTGTTCTGCAAAATCCAAGTTACCGACAGCCTGACTTCTAAACAACTGGTTTGCATTATATTGAGATGCATTGTATTCCAAAATAGAAAACAAATAAATGAATAAAATTAGGTAGATGATTATGATGCTGACACAAAACCAAATTAGTCACATTAATCACTGTACTAGTCCCATCAGTACAAAAACATGTTGTAATAGCTCTCATGAAAAAAGCAGAAACAATTGTGAACAACTCAACATAACTGGAGCCATTTTAAAATAGAGCCTGAGCAGCCACTCCAGAGAAACAGCTTTCTTTACCTGCCTTTGTTTACACTGGGTCAAAACCTTTGTCCTAGGAAAAAGAGCAAGTGTTTTAAGCAACTGTTTTAGCAATCAGTGGGAGAACAGATACCCCATCACAAGATTGACTACTGTGGACTCTCAGTCCACAATTGATAACTGGAGATAAAACCAGCAGTCTATTAATTTATAACCCAGAGTGGTTCACGACTTGACGCCCATAGAAAGCTTGTTATCATCCATAGAAAACCTTTTGCTTTCCTTCAACGCATGTAATTGCCTCCTGCCTTTTCCTCATAAATTTGTCTTGGTTTCACCTACAAGTGAAACACTCTTTGGGTCTCTACCTGAATCTGTGCTCCCTGAATTGCAATTCTTTTATCCCAAATAAACACTCCTTTGTCTCTCATCCTGGCTCTTCATTTTAAACGGACATAATCAGAAAGGCTCCTGCTCTTTCTTGTCCCCATGTCTCCTGATTCCGCTTCCCTGCCACACTTCAGAGTAAACCTCTTGCAAAAACTGATTCAAATTGAAATTTCTAATTCCTCTTCTCCCTCTCTCTTTGGCATCTCCATTAAGGTTGTACTTACCACCATTCCATCAAAACATCACATCTTTGCTACCAATAACCCATAGACCTTTGTATAAGTTTCATGTAGTTTTCATTATACTCATTCTATATTTGATACTCGTATTACTCCCTCCTTGCAATGTTTTCTTCATTTGCTCTTAGGGGAGATACTTTGTTCTTGTAGTTGCTTTTCTAACTCATTGACTTGTCATTCTCTTCTGCTGGTTGCTCTTCTTCCTGATCTCTAGCCTAGGAGTGCTCAGACATCTGCTCCGTCTACAACGTCTGTGAGTAAGACAATCCTGTCTCATGGCTTTAAATACCATCCTCATGCTGTTAGATATACCAAATTTGTATCTCTAATCCCTACCTATCCCTGGAGTTCTAGACTTCAGTATCTGAATTGTTATTTTATTGCTACAAGTGTCTGCAAAGTAGGCACCTTAAACTTAAAAATAATTAAAATAGCACTTCAGGTTACAAAATCCCAACCACCTTCTCCCATAGGTATCCTTATCTCAGAAAATGGCACCTCTGGTGGCTTAGGTCAAAAACCTTGGGGCATCCTTGCCATCACTTATTCTCACATATCCCACCTCCAGTTTATCAGCAAATCCTGTCAGATCTTCCTTCAGAGTACAGGCTTATCTTGTTTCATTGTGCTTGTCTTTAGTGCAATTCACAGATAATTACATTTTTTTTTTATATAAATAGAAGGTTTGTGGAAACCTTGCCTCCAACAAGGCCATTGGCACCATTTTTCCAACAGTATTTGCTCATTTTCTGTCACTGTGTCACATTTTGGTAATTCTTGCAATATGCAAACTTTTTCCTTATTATTGTGTTTGTTGCGGTGAACTGAGATCAGTGATGTTTAGTGTTATTATTATAACTGCTGTAGGCCGCCACAAACCTTGCCTGTATATGGCAGAGAACCTAATTGACAAATATGTTTGCTGTGACTGATCTACCCACCTGCTATCCCTCCATCTTTCTTCCTCTATTCAGGCCTGCATAATATATGACCCAACCATACAAGAAATTTTAATTAGTGACCAATAAGTGCTCTATAAAAAATGTAGATTTTTATGTCAAGGAGTTTTACAATATGTCTAATTTTAATACTTCCAGAAGCATTATGAAACCAATAGAACTATGATTGGAATTATGGCTTTTAAGCAAAACACAGAGTTCTAACCTTTGTGATCTCCTAGGATTATTATTGTGGTTTGCAATGATTTATCAGATAAAATATGTTTTTGTAGTTAATATTTTAACTCTTGTCTTAAAACAAATATTATTTTGATATCAATCCTTAGAGATACAGACACTAAAAAAGTAATGTAATTTGTATAAGATACTCAGTTGCTTTTATAAAACAGAGGTTTGTGAACAAGTTAGTATTAACACTTCATTTACAATAAATCTACAGATCATCCTTTCAGGTTAATAGTACCTATCATTTTAATAGGAAGGAATCTAGGTAAAATATTCACATATAAAAATTAAAAATAGAGTTAGGTTATGCTTTTTAGCACTTGGATTGTTATTGATTGGGAAGGAATATTGGCGAAAGAATAATTTCTTGGAACTCATAAATCTGACCAAATACACTTTAGTTATATCTGATTGTGAAACAGTCAGAAAAATAGTATTTTATACATTAAAATATTTAAAATCACAATTCGGTTACTGCATTTTGTTACATAGTAAAATATTATGTATTATTTTGTACATGATAAGTCTTTTGAAGTATTGCATTTATATATTACTGAAAAAATGACTTTGATTTTTTAAAATAATTGATTAATTCTAATTTAAGACTGAACTTAATATTTACAAGTTTAAAAAAAACTTAGTTTTTCCAAATATAGAAAACACGTGGAAAAACATATAGAACAAATCACATTGTTATTTCCAAGTAAATGGATCCTATCAATGTGATTTTCCATGTTTTAATGACCTCCTTATACCATAAAAGCATTAGTTTTCCCCTACTTCACTGTGCTAAAGTATTCCAAAACACTTAGTCCAACATATTTTAGTTTTATAGCTATCTTCATAGATGTAGCCCTTTGGGAGATCTGGTTTCTCCTCATTCCTCTGCCACTGATGGTAAAATATTGCTGCACTCTGAAATGGTTTTGCAAGTGATCTTATGTATACTTTAAACTGTCCCATAATGCAATTCCTCCTTTTCAAATAAGTTACACTAATGCATTTATTTTCTTTAACATACATTCATAGGCTATCTTTTAAATTTAAGATACTTTACAGGAACACTGGAGCTAACATTCACTGTTTTATTCCTTACTGAATAATTCTTCACCTAATTCCTAAAGTGGGAGGCGCAGAACTTGAAGAGCTAGAACACTGATGGTGTCATGGTAGCAATAAAATAAATCCAAGGGGATTGGAACCATGACTCTTTTGCAAAGTCATCAAAATGTTTCAGTTAGGTTAATTATGATAACGTACCACAAATAATTATAGAATCAGAGGGTAAGGATTTTTTTCTTCACTCTGGAAACCACATGAACTATTATCTGTCAGAAAATCTAATTATAAGCTGGATAATAATTGCAGGAGATGACCAGATGACAGTCTTTCACAAACTTAAATTTGTCTGTATATCTCATGATGTCTAATTTTAGTCTGTTCTCTGCCCTTACCCTTGTAACGTTAACCTGGTAGGTATCGGCATGCTAACATGTTAAAATTATTAGTTTGCAACCAAATGCATTTCCTAAGAATGTTTAATGGCTGCTTTCAGTAATTCATGGTGATGACAGCCTGGTGAATGGATAGTACAAGGAAATGAAGTTAATAGTCTTGAGTCATAGTTAATCTTTGTTCTGTCACCTATTAGCTCCAATTCACTTTTCTTCTGTGGACCATACTTTTCCCATCTGAAATGTTAAATAGTACCATCATCTCATCATTTCTTCATCCTAATAATAGAATCCCTATACTTCATACCTTGTCAGTGTAATGGTTTCATTCACATTAAAACAATCTTTAACTGCTCTCCTTTTGCTACTTAAGGTATCTCTTAACAAGAAATGGGTTGTAATGAAGTCCTAGAATATTTATTTCGTTAAGTTAAAACATATAATAAAATAATTTCAAGTGTAATTTGAAAATTAATTTCTTGGTGAAGGGATTTGTATAAACTTTACACAATGAATATGGACACATACTAAATCCCTCTGGAGAGACTTAGAATGAAGAAGCACTGCTTCTTTACTTACACTTGCTTTGATTTTCCTCAGTTTTTCTATTATCTTTTGAAAACACAAAATGATTGCAGGAGAGGAAGAAAAAGAACACACAAAGAGAATACACTCATTTGAAAAAAAAATTGAAATATTGTTCTTTCGAATGTTCTTTCAATCACTTTGCTTCCTCTGTCATATGTAAGCAAATGAGATATTAAACATACCTATTAAACACTAATAATATTAAATCCAGTTCACACTATAAATATTAGAAAATACATTATTATGAGTGTGTTCCTAGTAGTATGTTGAAATTATAACAATGTATATGAAAAGCCCATCTCTTACAACATGTGTGTGTATGGAGATACACACACACACACACACACATATATAAATAACTATATATGTGTGTATATATATTTATATGTGTGTGTGTGCATGTGTGTGTGTATGTATTTGCATAAGTGAACTTTGTTTCTGATTTGGAATGTTTGGGATATATCTATATATATATATACATACATACATACATTTGGAATATTTGGGATGTATATATGCATGTGTATATTCCAAATGTATATGTATATCTGTGTGTATATATATATATATGTGTGTGTGTGTGTGTGTGTGTTTGTGTATATGTATATCTCTCTCTGTGTGTATATATGTCTCTCTGTGTATGTGTGTGTATATATATATATATACATATATCCCAAATATTCCTAATTAGAAACAAAGGTCATTGCTTTGGAAATCTGGCAAATTTGTAATTATAAATATTATAATTACAATTTAGTACATGGAAGGATACTTATTTTTAAACTGTCTCAATCATTAAAAAATAATTTCTGTGCACTAAGAAATTATGGCTTAGCATTTAATTTAATCACACCTACTTTCCATTAGAGAAATCTAGAACTGTTCTTATTTGTTTTTAATAGATCAGTGGATCATGGGATTGAAAGTTTAGTACTATATTTTTGATTCCATATAATTAATTGTTCCATCTGTGATAACATTTCTTACAGTGTATGGGACTAAATAATAAATAAATACATGAGAGTAGCATTGGATAATCTGATGTGAAGTTACACATATTTCATTAAGTAATTTTTTTGTTTCATGATATCAAAATAGTACAAAGGAAAAGTGATTTGTCCCATAACATTTATTTCTGGCAAAAATTGTATTAGGAAACATTAGCCACCTTAGAGGGATTCTGAATAAATGAATTATCACCAAAAGGACAGAAGCAAGTTAACTGCCTCAATTTTGCAGCTTATCTTTATTCGTTTGAAAACTTAAATGATTAATTAATGTGGAATTGGGATGTCAGACATTGGTACATTTTGGGGGGGAGGCAAGTTTGATTTTAAATAAGAATAGACTGGAGTAGTTTATGCATGGTGGGGAATGGGGGATTAAAGTTTTTAGTGGGAAGGATGCACGCAATTCCCTGGAAATGAGAAGATAATATTTAAATACGTCAGTAAGGGAGGTATATTTATATGCCCATTTTATCGATAAGGAGAAGTAGCGAATTTTAAGCGATTTTCCTAAGGGAATATAGACACAAGGTCTGTAGAAAGATTACCACTGGACACACCAGAGCTGTCATATACATTTAGGAAGACTGTGTAACTGCACTGTCAATATCTCCCCTTGAAGCCCCACATTGGAGAAGCTCTGGATATAGCACCTGGGACCCTACAGTAAACAAAAGATGCTCTGAAGCAGTAGGAAACAACTGGAGGGGTCCTGGAATAATGATCCTCCTCTATCTCACATTATGATACTAATTATGTTTTGGCTATTTACTTTCTTTAGCTGTTCTGGCCTCTCTGATAAATTAAGTTTGATTTCACCAGTTTCCTGTATAATTGGGATAGTGGCTGAACAGACGTCATTAAGTGCTGCTTAATTTAATTCCTCGGCCATCAAGTTATTACGTGGATGAATGATTGATGTATAAATATGTGAATTGATATTTCAACATATATTAGTACAGAATATTGGATGTAATGCACATATGGACCTGTGTGCTATTCGGGTATGGTTTTAAATTCATTTTTTCAGAAATCGGATTGAGGGAAAAGCAGGAGCAAGCAAAGTACATGTAAGTGGTAATTAACAAAGGCTTACATGATATTGTGGCTTCTTTTTCACAAGGAATTTCAAACACTGCAACGAAGGATACCAAAAATGAATACAATTTAGTGCTACAAAAGAATGTTTTCTTATTTTTGTCCAGTAATCAAATGAAAAAAGGCTTTTATATGTCTTGGAAATTGATAAATTTTCTAAAGTGACTGCAAAAAATGCATTTCATATAACTGAATGAAAAGTATAAAGGTGAAAATCCCCTTAAAATACAAATGGGAGTGGTTTGGGCTTCATCTTCATCTATGATGGAGTGATTTAAACTGGATTAACCCTCCCACCATAAACAACTTTAATACTGTATAAAAAACAAACAAAAACAAAAAACAAGGCAACGAGTTTCAGGAACCAGATGATAGGCAGTAGAAGTCCGTGTTATATGAGGGAAGGGAATTCCAAGGTGAGCCCATGTTTGCCGTGGTTACTAACATGAGGATAATTTCTTAACCAAGATGCCGGGAGCCTAAGCCTCAGCAGTACAACGGCTTCACTAAGGTCAAGAGACAGAAATAAGAGTTTCTGCATATAGAAGGAGCTAGAATCTGTGGAGCCGGACTCCAGAAAGAAGGAAGTGAGGCTCAAATTTTCTGCAGGGGTTTGCTACACACCTGGCAAAGGCCTGGGCTGAATATATATAGGATGAGAGTATAAAGGGGCTGACCAGAGAAAGATGCTACAGGGCTGAAAGTAGAAAAGAAAGGAAAAGTCGGAAAGCAAATAACTACCATAAAGTTGTCAACACTTAATTTACTTCTCACTAACACCTCTTTAATGTTCGATGTCCAGATGGATGGATGGCCATGACTTAGAAGTAAGGAATATAATAAGACGTAGTCTATCCCCACCCTGAGTACCCGCAAAGCCCTCAGTGAACACAGACATTTGAGTTTAAGTCCTGCCAAGTTGGAGGATCTATAAAATATCTTGGACCTTCCCTGGATCAACTCAAACAAAATATAAAACCATGCGGGTTACACATTTGAGACAAATTCAAGACTATATATATCCTTTAACTGAATGGTCTGGTAAAATAGAAAAACATTCTTCAGTGAAAGCATACATTCTTCAGAGAAAGACAAAATAATATAGAATTTTTGCTGCATATAATCCACAAAGTCTAGTATATATTTGAAAATTACTAAGCATCAAAGACATAGAAAAATAGAAAATGAACCCTGATATTGGATGAGCAAACGAAATCCTAAGTTACTTTATTGTATGTTCAAGAACTTAAAAAACAGTATCTTTTATGTAGAAGACAGGGAGGGCTTATTGGCAAAGAAATGAAACTATTTTAAAAAAAGGAAATTTTTATCCGAAAGCTAAAGAAAAATAAAAAATTCATGGGATGCATTCAGCTACAAATCAGAGAAGGTAGAAGGGTCAGTGAGTTGGCAGAGAAATCAATAAAAAGTATTTAATTTGAAAACCAGAAGCAAAATTGAAGAAGGAAACAGAAGTTTAGTCACCTGTGAAATAATATTAAACAACCCAGTATATGTATAATTGGAATTTTAGAAGGAGATGAGAATGAGAAAGAGGCAGAAAGAATATTTGAGGAAATACTGACCAAAAATATCTCAAATATGACATTAAAAATCAACAAGAAGAATCTTAGTGAACACGATACAAAAAAAAAATCATACTTGGAAACGTCATGAATGAACTACTGAAAAACCAAAGATAAAGAGAAAATTTTGAAATCAACGAGAGGGGTGAAAGAGAAGATATTGCATACAGGGTAAAATGATATGAATAAAAGCTCACTTCACATCAGAACTAGAGAGAGAAAAAGATAATGGAACACATCTTTAGACTGATGAAAGAAAGAAAGAAAGAAGATCAACTCAGAATTTTATATTCTTAAAAAAATCCTTCAATTAAGGTAAAATAAAGGCATTTTCCTATAAAAGAAAAGAGGCAAAATTTGCAATGAGAAATCCTAAAGAATATGAAGGGAAATGATACCAGATGAAAACTAGAATCCACAGGTAAGAAGAAAGAACATTGGAGATTGCAAGTCTGTGGGTAAGTATAAAAGATCATTTTTCTTTTTTTAATACATTTACATAAATATAACTGATGGTTTAAAATGAGTAGGATTTTAAGAGAGATGTTATATTACACATTGCCTAAACATGTGACGACAATATAGAAAAACATCGAGAATGCATGAAACAATACTGTTTTTTCCTGAATTTGTGAAGTAGTAAGGGTGAAACAGAAAACAGGAAGCAGGGATTGTGAAGAAAGTGGGATGTATACATATACATATACACATATATTTATATATTTACATGTACATATATATATACATATACATTTCGCCAGATGCAAAATGCGAAGTGCTTTAGTATTAACTCTAAGTTAAAGAAACAATTGTTAGCCCTTAAGCAACCACTGGAAAACATATTAAAGGCAAAATAAAATGTCTATATAAAAACAAAATGAAAAAAAAAAAACCTTTCAAATAGGGCAAAAAAAAAAAAACTGCAAAGGATTAACAAGAAGAATAAATGAAAAAAATGGCAAGATAGTATACTTAAAATCATATTGAGGAATTACATTAACTGTCAAATGGATTAGTCACACCAATTGTAAGGAAGATTTCTTTTAAAATGTAAATGGAAGAAAAGGATAGAACAAAACATGTAAACATAAGTATGGAACCTTGACATGTCTATCTTAATATTAGGAAAGCCAGCTTCAGGATGAAGAGACATGTCATAATGATAAAACAATCAATTTTTCAGGACTACATAATCCTAACTATGCATATATATTAATAGCATAGATTTAAAATACTGAAAGAACTTAGGAAAGCTAAATGGAGAAATGAGTAACACCACAATTATAATTGAAGATGTTAAACCCCTTTCTCAGCACTTTAAATAAGTAGACAAAATTATTAGGAACAATATTAGAACACCCGAGCAACTGTGAACTAATTAATTTATGGAACAAATCATACCTAGCAACTAAAGAGCACATAAAATAATCACCCATATAGATCATATGCTGGGTCATAAAATAGTTCTTAATATATTTCACAGGGGAAAATCTTACAGAGTATTGTCTCTAACTAAAACAGAATTAAATTAGAAATAAATAACAAAACATCTAGAAATTATCCAAATACTTGGGAGCTAAATAACAGTCTACTAAATGACCTATTGGCAACATAAAACATCACATAGAGAAATTCAAAATTATTTTGAATTTAATTATAACAAAAAGTACAATATATACTAGATGTTAAGAAGCAGAATTTGTTAGAACATTTTATGAGTCATGAACCTGATAATTCGTTTTCCTGAAGAATTATTACAACTCCTACTTCTACTTTTTTTACTTACTTAATGTGTTGTTTTTGGGTTATAAAGAAGTAGAAACTCATAGTTTCTCAATCTTGGTATTATTCATATTAGGAATGAATAATTCTTTGTTGTGGGGGCTGTTCTGTGCTTTGCTGGAAGTGAAGAGCATCCCTGGCTTCTCCCTTGCCAGCAGCGCCCCCACTCCCAGTTGTGACATTCAAATACATTATTGAATGTTCCCAGGGGTGGGAGGCTGGGAGGGTAGGGGATTAATCTCCCTGCATTGAAAACCACAGATTTAGAACATCATGTTAGCGGTCAGACAGACGTGGATGGATTTACAAGCTGCATATTTACCACCTTTGTTTCCTTTGGAGGTTACTTAACTATTTTAAACTTTTATATTTATTCATAGATACACTTTGAAAAAAAATAACGTATGCCAGGAGATTAACATTATGTTTGTCATCAAGTCAACTCTCAATACGTATGAAGTATTATTATTTCTGTTCAACTGTGCAAATACGAACTGTAAAGACACTCCCCAACTGAAATGACATCATGTGATAGCTAAACTGCACTGAAAACTTTACTTTAATCTTTATGGTTTACAATATATGAATTTATCACTATGATTGAAATGTGTCAGCCTTCATATGTTTCTCATTAAAATATATTCCTAATAGAAGTAGCTTGGGACTAAATAATCTATTCTATTAAGTGTCAAAGATGCTCTTCTTGGAACTGTTGCTATTTGTGTGTCAAGATAATTCACCACATCCGATTCTCAGCGTTCTCCATTGTGACATGAGAAAATATAAATTCCTTGATGATTTCAACATGCAAAATATAAAATCCTTTAAATATTATGAGCATCAATAATTTTAAGAAATATATCTCCTTAATTTCTTTACAATCTCTAGAATTATAAGAAATAATTTAAAACGTATTAGAATGATTTAATATGGGCATAGCCTTTAGGGAGAGAGCAAAATGAGATAGAAATAATTCTAACGCTGCTCCAATAATGAGGATCCTTCTTCAGCAGAAATCGAAGTTGATGTTGAGAAGGCATAAGATATTGCACAACTACAGAAAAATTAATAGCCCACAAATCTTGAAAATATATACATTGTGTTACTCATTCTAGTCTTTACCTATAGTTGTTCAGTCATTGGATAGCACCGGAAAACCAAATATTTAATAGATATGTTATGTACCCATGGAAGTACTCTAATGAGTGAGTATCCAGTAAAACCAGTTTCTCTTTTCAGAAGCCTGTTTAGTCTAGGTTAGGAGGCTCAGCATAGGATGAAAAATAGCACAGAGACAAGTTACAGTCAATTACTTCTGTGGAGAGTGAAAATGAGGTCCAAAGCAATTACAACTCTAGAATTAAAGATATGCTTGGTGAAACATGTGGGTGCTCAGGATCTTAAAACAGAGTGGGACGTGTGTCCTTAAATAAGAGAGAGGAAGATATTCTCAACAGGGCTCAGAGCAAGAACAAGGCTCCAAGGTGTATTAAGTTTGAAATCTTTGACATTCATGAGATAACTGGCCTGCCAAGAAGCCAGATATTGTTGAGGAATATGGGCTGCACTAAGATTATAGAAGCCTCTTAATGAAAGAATTTTAGCTTTAGACACAGTGGATAGGCATTAAAATTTTTTGAGAAGAATTATACTATACAAATCCTTTGTAGAAAGATACATACAGTGACATGAAGCACAATGAATTTCAAATGGAGGTTGGAAAAGAAAACCAGAATGCAATTGTACTAGTATCAACATTTTTTCAATTATAAAAGATAGTATGACAGATTGGACTAAAACATCCATCCATTTTTGTGTCTGTAAGTACTCCTTTTAAAAATAGGTGCCCAAATTTCTTTTTTTTTTTTTTTTTGTTCTTCCCATTGATACAAAATATCCCAACATATAAAATTCTTTTTGGGCTTACAAAAAAAACCTTTATTTTCTATACACATGCATTTGTATACTTGAGAAATGCACAAATTAGAAAATACATTTGAACAGATTATTTTCTTCTGATTCTAAGGACATAATATCACAATATTTATAGCACATGAGGAAAAATGGGTTCTTCGGTCATGTTTCTGATTATCTAATGTCACCTATATGACTGCTCAAGTGCAAAACAACTTAGCTAAATATGGGGTCCATTGTACCTGCTCCTGTCCAATACAGGTCACCTGAAAACTCTGAACACACCTTTTAGAGGGAAAATTGATAAAATTCCAAACTCTGCATTTGTATTTGGAGTAATCTGAGGGCCAACTCGATCACCACCTTGCCCTTTGACTTTTCTGATCAGGAATGTCTTTTTTTTTTTTTTTTTTTTTTTTACCTGTCATTTATCATTGCCTCTGCTAAAAAGCATGAGGAGAAGATATATTCCTACTCTCCTACTCTTCCCTAAAAATTTCAGGTTCATGAGTACGGTCACAATAACTTTAGTTTTCAAGGTAAACATCCACTTGCTTACAAACTTTGGCTAAAGGACTTCACAGTATTTGGAAGTGAAATCAGAAACTATATTTTGTAAAAGTTCTTCGATGATTCACTTTAAGCACCCTGATGCAAAAAATTGAAATTCATTATATAATAAAAAACCCAAACTAGCTTATGGTACAAGAAGAATAAATAACTAAAACATGTCTATGCCTTTAATGAAGTCTGCACCAGAGAGCAAGCAAAGCTAAGCAAAAGCAATCACAATCAAACAGAAACAATTTAAAAAATCAGCACTTACCCATATTTCGCAAAATTTGCCCAGTATTTCATGATGGATCTACTCAAATTTTCCTCAGCTTTTGTGTAATTAACTCTTCTTTCCAGAGGCAAACCAAAGACAAATTCAATTTCATAACCATGCATCACTCCCATCCATTCTGCCCAAGGAAGTTGGGAAGATCGGTGTTCGAAATAGTAGAAAAATGCATTATTTCCCAATTCCGAGAACTTTGCGGTGAACTCCAAGGCAGGGCATATGATATTGTAATCTCCGAGAACATCATCCAAGGCCTCACGGTACTTTTCAGCTCTCTGATCTTCTAACAAGTCCACATAATAAAAAAGGATCGATTCCCTTCCAAATTCACTCACTCCAGGAAAATACATTTTTAAACCTTCTCGAAATTCTTTTCTAGTTATGATACTGTCATTATCTTTGCTGAAACCAGGAGCGCCATATACTAAAAATGCTGTCCCTTCATCTTTATTAACACCCACCAGGATCTGGGTTTTTTTGAACTGTCCAAGTCGGAGTAGTGTGTCTGGCATATCAGTGAGAAAATCACCATCCACAACGGGACCAAAGTTTACTGATAAAAGAGGATCGGAGGGGACGACCAATACTTCATTCAATAGAATTTCCTGGGGATCTTTGTTTCGAAGGCATTTGATTATCTCTGTGTCATTTTCTTTAGAGCAACCAATAAATTTAGCTAAGGTCAGTGTTCTGTTCTTGGCTTCATCCAGAGACATTACTGCCCAAGGGGCATTAGAGGATCCACTTTGCAGAATGGCTCTGGTAAACAATGGCTGGCTTCGAGGAGAAAGTAAATGAAGGCCAACTGAACCCGCGCCTGCGCTTTCTCCAAAGAGAGTTACGCTTTTAGGATTTCCACCAAAGGCTGCTATATTTTTTTGGACCCACTGAAGTGCCAACTGTTGATCAAATAAGCCCATGTTCCCTGGTACCTCTGGATTTCCTGGTAAAGCTAAGAATCCCAGGGCACCCACCCTATAGTTCATTGAAACTACAATAACTCTTTCAACCCGAGCCAGAAACTTGCCATCATAAACAGGTAACGATGATGTTCCGGTTTGAAAGCCACCACCATAGATCCATATCATTACGGTAGCATTTTTTGGTTTAGGTGATGGAATCCACACATTCAGATATAAACAGTCTTCACTGAGATCAGTGTTTGGGTTCCACATCTCTGACCCAGGGAAGCCTGGGAAACTTTGATCTGTGTTCTGATAGCAAGAATTTGCATATTTTGTGGCATTCCAAATATCAGACCACTTGGTCAAGAATTGTGGCTTTTTGAATCGAAGTCTACCAAGAGGTGGCTGTGCATAGGGAATTCCCAGAAAGGCTGTCACTGTGCCACTGAGAACTGGCAAGTTCATCCCTCTGACTTTTCCATTCTTGGTTGTAATTATGATGTCTTCTTCGGTGTGGGACTTCCCAATGAGCACCCAGAACAGAAGAAGCCGCAAGAGAAATTGGATGCTTATGATTGTACCCTTGCTCTTCATATTGATTTCTGAAAGAGAGGTGATTAGGAAGTTTTAAAAGCCTCGTACATCAATCATAATATTTTATTTATGATAATTAACTAAAATACAGTAGTTCTTATTAATCTTACCAATTATGAAAACTAACAAATTTTCTATCACTATAAAGGTCTTGTAAAAAAAAAAAAAAAAACAGATAATGTTTGGAGATATTTCAGTTTTCAATTTAGAATAGAAATAAGTGGAATGGAAAAGTAGAAATTATTTTACTTTGGAAAAATTCATTATCAAGTGTCTATAAAGAAGATTTAGCATTTAATTTTTCTTTGACGTCTGTTTAGTTTAGAGAGAGAGGGAGAGACAGAGCATGAGTGGGGGAGGGGCAAAGAAGGAGGGAGACACAGAATCCAAAGCAGGCTCCAGACTCCGTCTTGTCAGCACAGAGCCCGGGAAGGCTCAAACCCACGAACCGTGAGATCATGACCTGAGCCGAAGTTGGAGGTTTGATCAACTAAGCCACCCAGGCGCCCTAGAAGATTTAGTATTTTAATGAGGAAGTTTGTCCCAGTCATATATGTATATTTCTCCACCATACATAGACCCACCAAAAGTGGAATTAAGTAGTAGTCAACTTATGACAGATATAATTTCTACCTTGGTTAGAGGAAGAAATACAAGCTCATGTATTCTCTGAAATATGCCCTGTTCTATTCATGGCCATCTGGCTCTTGACAGAACTGTGAAGTAGACCAAGAACCTTTAAGGATCCTTAGACTTTTGTTATTGTATTTGTTATTGTATTTTTCTGTTTCCACGGTCCCTTCTGTGGTCCTTTCTGCCTCGTGGTTTCTTCCTCTACACAATTCAGAAGAGAATTTGGACAATCTGTTCATAGAATACTAAGTAACAGAAATACAGCAGTTGTCATTTAACTTAAAAATTGCAAAAATGAACACATCTGTTACCCCTATAAAGAACTATGGGAAAAACTGGAAGAGAGGGCTGCAGATAAATACCAGAAAATTTCTCTGAAAGTGAATAACAAAAAACGCCTTTTCTATACCTGAATTACAACGTCAATAGAAAGAACCAGTAGCTGATAGTTTATCATGTGGGATAAAATACTTTGAAGTCATGTTACAGTCAGTTATTACTCAATGCACATCTATTATCTGTTAATTGATTAAAGTGATGTTAAATATGTTAACAAGGTCAGATTATTTGCATTTCGATAGTGGACCAAATTAAGGAAATTAAGAGCACTAATGCTGAGAAATTACTTGAAAAGGTAGAAGAAGAAAAAGCAATTCTTGAGAACTACAAAATCACAACTATTTGACACACAAAGAAATATTTATTGATGATATGAAGAGATGGCTTGTGGAAATCAAATTTCTATTAAAAATTCATAATGCACACTTGAATTTCTTTGAAATTAAGAAACTTTAAAAGTCAGATTCTGAAACTCCACATGACAAAGAGGGATACAAAAATGTAATGCCCATATCACTTAAAAGAACTACCATTTCTATATAACTGAAAGAAAACCTGATTAAAACAGTCAAATACAAACACTGACTCTCATCCACATAACAACAAAAGTCCATAAATGTAAAAAAGTTATTTCTTCATTATTTTTGATATTGTAATTGTAAAACAATGTGTCTAAGAAGCTAATCGTGTGAGCACTGAGAATTTGTCTTAGTGTGTGTGTGTGTTTGTGTGTGTGTGTGTGTGTGCGTGCGCGCGCGCGCATGCATGTGTTTTTGTGTTTTTAATTTAGATTATCTCAGGAGGCAGAGAATAATGCATCATCCGGAAAACTGTGCCAGAATTAGGATTCTCACATTTTAAACCAGCCTCACTGCTAATAGTACAGCTAGTGATCGACAAGTATTCCTTAAGCACCCAAAAAGATCTGATCAATTGTATACAGTGTTTTGTTCAGTGTCCTTATGAATCTCTTTATCTCTCTCCCTGCTTCTCTCTGTATCTATGAACTACACATCTAGATCTAATTCTATCAATGTTCATATATATATATATATATGCATATTTTACATATATGTCTATATATAATGATTTTATGATAATCAGGTTTTTAAAAAATCAAAACATGAAATTATTTTATGTTCTCAAATATGATACAATTGAATCTGTGTTAAGACTATTTAAATGTATTATTGAAGTTGATAATATTTTAATATATTTCAATATTATTGTTATTTCTATACTATTATGATATAATATTTACATTATTTATGATAATTTTCTTATGATCTCATACTATTATGATGATGTAATAATAATGCTAAGTTTCTTGTAGACTCGGCACTTACTAATAAGATTTTATATTTCTGAAGTTTAGGAGTTTTAGAGGCATGGCTACCACGGTCTCAATTTTTTTTTTCCTTTTGATAATTTCTAAGCCCTTTCTTTTAAATAAATGCCGGTGACATTTGGAAAAGAAGAACAAAGTGCTTCAATAGAATTTTTATTTTTTTATTTTTTAAAACCTGTTTGAGAAAGTAAAAGGAATTAAGATACGAAGTGCGTTTACTTTAAGCTGCATTTCAACAGATTAATTGCAGCATCCCTGGTTGGCCTCATTCCTCCCTGTGGCCTGGCTCAAGCAATGCTCTTCTGAGTCTGAAGTAGGGACTTTTTTCTTGATTTTATATAAATATTATTTTGCCTTCATAAACATAACAACTAATGCTAATAAATTTTGGTCTCTGATACTTTTCAAACATTTGTTAGATGGTTTATTAATTTTATTGCACAGTAAATATAATACTACTGAAATATTTTGTTTTTGCAAGTAATTAACATATGTAATTATTTTCCTTGAATATTAAAAAAATACTATAATAGCTAAAAGTTTGTAATATCATCCCCATGTCACTTAGCTTGATTTACATAATTATTTCTTATATGTTTTATTTATATTTGTGCTGAATAGATGTTAATGTTGTATAGTCTGATTCATACGAATAATAACTAAGCCTGCTTTTTCAACAATGACCTATGAGTCATCATCTTATAAATAATATAATTAGCAACATTCAAAACTATCATTGTAAGCGTGTGCTCACTGCAAGAATAGCAATATAGTTCCAACTCACCATCATGGTACCTGTTGGAGTGTTTATATACCATATTATGAAATCTAGACTTTAATACGAAAATACTCATGTGCTCTCATACTCATTGTTAGTGTAGGTTAATGATTTTATATTTAACCACAGCACTTATTTAAATAAACATTATGTTGTCCTTTTTCTAAATTGGTATTCTCTAGTCTAACAGGTTGCTCTGTAGTTTTACTATTAAGAGATATTTGAATTTTAGTACGTGCCATCACATGATTAAATAATCAAAAGATAAATAAAGGAGACTAAGAAAATTTTATTAGTATACATTTTTTAAAAAATTAATGTTTACTAATTATTAAGAGAGAGAGAGAGAACGTGGGGGAAGGGCAGAGACAGAGACACAGAATCTGAAGCAGGTTCCAGGCTCCAAGCTGTCAGAGCCTGATGTGGGGTTCAAATCCATAGACTGTAAGACCAAGACCTGAGCCGAAGTTGGTCATGTAACCAACTGAGCCACCCAGGGTCTAAATCTAAATATCTAAATATATCTAAATCCTTATTAATAATTAAACCATTTTCTTCAATAAATTCTGGTGAAAATTGACTAACGTCACATTATATAAACAATTTAAACTGAGAATACATAACACGTTTACCATAAAGAATGGGGAAAATTTCCATACCAAGTAAAACTGAGGATTGAAATTTAGGTCATTCAACTTACTGTCATAATTTTTGAAAGAAAGACAGGAGTTTTTGTTTGGAATTGCAAAGGAAAATGAATGATGGAAGTGGGAAGAGGAAAAAGCTGAAAGAGATTTAAGACTATCGTATTCTAAGGATATCAAGTACTCTAGGATACCAAAATCTACTGGCCATCTTTGGAAAATATTCCAAGCTTTTAATAATAAAATTTTGAAAATTCAAAAAAGGCAAAAATGTATTTTCTGGATTTTTAATTTAATTTTGAAAGTAGTATCATTTTAAGTCGTAAATTATGCTATAAGATATGGATGTAATACGATGATTGATAGAAAGAAGTATTTATTTGCCATATATTTGCCACAATTGATTTTCAACCACATTTTCAAAATAATTGGCCACCCATGGTCATGGTCAAGCAAATACTGATAATGGTTTTCTCTGAGTGTAATTTCCCTGTTTTTTAAAACGTTATAACATGTATTTCTGTATAAAAATAAAGCTTCTTAAAATAGTGGAGCAAGAGCCAAGTAGGTAACATGATCTAGAACAAGCATCTCTAAAATGTCTTTGGTCGGAGTAAGACAGCTCAGCCTTTATATCAAACCTAAAAAGCTTGTTTTGTTGCAGGCTATCTGAAGTGGGCAATTGAGGAAGTCTGCTTATAAATCGACTATACCACTGCCTTTCAGGGATCCTTCAGATATCTATTAGGCAATAAAAGAATGTGTACAGATAGAAGACACAATGTTAGGTATCAGAAGTGTAAGATCTGTATCTGTCCTCAACCAGCAAGAATATTCACAAACTTTTCACTGTGTGAATAAAATCCAACATTTAATATTAGGCAGATAACTTGGGTCTTCTTTGAAAGTTGGGACTGGTCTTAGGCTGACATCTATTCAACTATATTCTCTACCATCCTGCATAGTTCAGCTTCTAAGAATGAGCAGATTCTGGCAGGAAAGCATTAATATGAAGACAACATTCAATTTAAATATGCTATTATTAATTGTTATCAAAAAATGACTCAAAGCAGAAACTAAATTTGTAAACAAGATGTGACTTGCTAAGGTATTACTAATTTGTGTTTTAAAAACTGAAATGTGAACTAGATCTCAAACATTTTCTTAAGGGTAAAGAAGCAGGGCATTCAAAACAGAAAACAATGAAACAACAACAAATCTAGGAGAATAAAACAACTTTGCAAATCCAATTAGAAATTTTATTTGCCATTCAAAGGTAAAGTTATTTCAAAATCACAGAGAATTTCTGAAGATTTTCATTTAAACTATAAAGTCATTCTTTAAAACTCCTGCTCATCCTTAAACAAGTTCCCATTTACATAAATCAAATATAATTATGTTTACCATAAGTATGAGATAGTTTATATTATGGAAGATATTACACGGACTAGTGATAGAAATTCCTGGTTGAGTTTATTACCATGGAATATATTCATAAAGATTGGGAAGGCCTACTCTTGAAATAAAAAGGAAAGTATAAATGGAAATCATAAGCAATGAAATAATTTTGTTCACTGTTCAGTTCACTTTTATCATTCATACATATTACCCTCAATGTTCAGTCCTCTGATTAAAGAAGAACTGATATCATCAAAATAAAGGTAGATTTGCCAGACTACAGGATGAGCAGAAAATCTATATTTGCTAATTGTTTCTATAATAATAGAAATAATTGCAAATTTACAATACTTTGCTATATTTTAAATGCACATATTAAAAGAAAAAGAGGACAACCAGGACAAAAGGGGGGAAATTTGTAAATCAAATTAGAAAACAGAATTTTCTTTTAGATATAAGAAACTTACACTTTATCCTTTGCCAATTGACACTGGTAAAGTTTCAGATGACAAAATGTTGATTAAGAAAAGTAACCTGTCAAGCCAGACAATAAAATGACTATTCATTTTATGCCATTTAAAAAAGAAAAACTAGAGTAGGACTACTCAAAGACCACTTTTGTTACCCCTTTCAGGAGAGATTCACTAAGTCGTGCATTTAAGGGCAAAATAGAGCATCAAAATGTTTCCTTCAGGGAGTGCACTGAGAACATACATCACAGTGATTCCACAAGTGCTGCGGTCCTTTACACAAAGTTGAATAAATTCATTATTTCCTCAGCAGTTAAATGGACTCAGTTTGCGTTCCTTGAATAATAGGCAGATTTGATGCATGTGTCTGCTGGCTCCTTCGTCTGTCCCATTTGCAATAACTGTCCTCCACAGAGCGCCAAAGAGACACAGCAGACAAGTGAAGGGATAACAATCCTCCTACAGAATGAGCTTCACCGCAAGTTGCATCTATACACAAACGTGTAAATGCTGAGCAGCTTACCTGACTCGCTGCAACAAAGATGATAAAGTTTGCAAGGAGTGGAAGGCATGGAATACTTCAGGGAAATGCAGTATGCAGCTGCTGCTCCAGCCTGTAAATTGGACGGCACTGACATTACAATCAACTGTTACTGACAAAGCTCGCGAGAGTTGGCAGCAGCAACTTGATCTAGAGGCAGCCAATCTTTACACTCTGACATCTGTTCAGAGGCTAATGGTATGAATGCAATAGTGATTCATTTACAAAAGTATTACCAGATTCATGCTTTACGATGGCAGGCGCTAGTTTCAGAGTGAGGGAAAAAAAAAGAGAAGCTTCTTTAACTAACAGAAGCTGATATTGAACAGAAAATGCACAGTGTTTTCCTTTTTAAACACTACCAGAACTTTTAAGTTGTTTTCCTCTTTTAAAGAATATGATTTTTGTGTGTGCTTATTTTAAGATCTAAAGACGTACACATTGTCCTAAAGAAATTTGGTATTGAAATTCTTTGTACCTTCAATGTGTGCCTTGCTTGTAGTTTTAAAGAAGTGCAAAAGAGAAAATAGGAAACAAAATAATTACTCTGTAGATAAAGCTGTGGTAATTGGTAATTTCCTATTCAGGGGCCCTGCAGGCAGTCCAGTGTGATGAGAAGCCACAATTTTCTGGTCAAAACAAAAATACAATGAACAATCTTCACCAAACTCTTAAAAAGACACATTTGTCAGCTGGAAGAGTATGAATTTCCTGGGATGTATTTGTAACTTTCAGGCTTTTATCTTCCTTGAAATGTGTATTTAGGAAAATGAAAAGAAATAAACCTTTATGCCTAGTTTCTCAATGCAGTTACATTCTTTATCTCTTGCAAAGGAGAACTTTCGCTTTTAAATCTCTCACTTTGGGGCTCACTGAAGACTAATCAGTGGGCATGCATTTGTAGATAAACCCATTTTTTGTTTTTAATATTGTACTGAAATTTCAAACATGCAAACATAAGAGCTGTCATTTGTTATTGCTATGATACTACCTTGTGCCAGTCATTATAATTGACAGTTACATAAATTATTTTATTTTATTCCAAAAAAATAAATGAGTTAAATATTATTAACCATATTCCTCAATGAAGAAGCTAAGGCTTACAGAGATAAGAAACTTGTTATATCTCCTACCACCAGCTGTTGTCAAAATCAAATTTTTAACTTCGATTTGTCTGATGTCATGTCATGGTAACTGTTTCTAAGATAATAGAAAATTTGGTCTTAAAAATGATCTTTTCTGCAAAAATTGCTAGGAGGTATTAATGACATAAAATTCCTCCCATCCCAAAGATTTAGAATGTAATTTATATAATGACTACCTAGTTACATTAAAGTTCCAAAGTACATTGTCTACCGAAAAGGAGGGAGGGCTTTTTAAAACGGAGTACAATGACCATTAAGCAATGCTTTGTAAAGTGATGGCATTTCTGTTTAAAATGTAGTCATTCTGGCGAAAGTTCATTGGTTTAATAAATGTGATTTGGTATGCAAATGTCAAAACTCTCTCCAACACAGCTCTGCTGCACTGTTTTCTGGACCAGCATGTCTTACTCCCAAATCCTGCAATTGTCAAATCCTGCAATTGTTTTTGATATCAGCAAATTCAGCAGAGCATTTTGCATGTTCCTACTATCAATTCACCACCAGCTAAAATATATCACATGTATACACATATTTCATTTTCATCACAAGAAGCTAAACCATAAAATAATTTGTTACAAGTAGATTTTTATTTTGAACACATGTTTGAATTGGCTGGCTAGCAGCATCAGCTGACTACAAAACCTGGCAATTTTTCCTCAGCTCAGTATTTTCACTTCAATGAAGCATCTTTAGCTGCCCCTTTCAGTTTGTTTTCTTTGATTTCTCAGCCATGTTACGTTATCTGATGCATTGTTTCAGTGCATTTCTTCCTCCTGTTCTATTTGAAGGTTTCTCCCATTGTGGCTCAACATACAATGTAGCAGGATTCTCGCAGAGTCCTGACACTAAGGCTTTTCTTTCCAGGAAGCAACTTTATTCCTGCCTGCACCACTCAGCTGGGTTCATACCGGAAGAACTGAGCCCCGACCTCCCAAGGCACAATTTTTTTAATACATTTTTTTATTTCTTTGTCTCCTGCATATGGTAACACACACAAAATTAAGTAGTCTCAGTTTACAAGGTCATGAGGGATGTTGTCACATAGGTGCATAGCCAGGTTACCTGGAAGATGTTTTTTTCTTTTCTCTCTTTTTTCTCTCCTTAGGGAGGACACCCTACCATATTCCCCCCTTTGATGCTCAGACCCCTCTATTCTGGGTCAAAGAGCATGATCTTGTTTTAGAAGTTTATATTTTTATAACGTTATTACATTAGTGGTCATCCTTTTTAAATCATGACCTCAATGATATTGGAGACAGACCATACAACCAAGGGACCTAGACAGGGTAAGAATAAGCACCCTCCCAAAATTAGGAGGGTAATTCCCATGAGAGTTTTGAATCCCCCACGAGTTGAAAACCATCCTCCGAACAACTCCCTGGGGTTCCAACTGTTCCAGGTCTGGAGTGGGACGTCAGCAACCTTTCCCATTCAATCTGTGACTTCCTCCATGACTTTTCCCTCATCATCTATCTGTAGGCAGCAGTTGCTCGGGTTAAGTTTTCCACGAACACCTCTCTGAGTAGCAAGCAGGTAATCTAAGGCAAACCGATTTTGATAGATGGCATTGTGCATTTTGGTTCGCTGCTTGGCTAGTAAGTTAAGAACTCTGGCAGTTTCATTGATTATAATTTATATAACTGCTTGCAGTCTAATTATGCGGTTTAGCATGTAAATGGGAGTGCAGTAGCCCAGGACCCATCCTCTGCCCAGGTGGCAGGGCCATAATATTGGGTTATATGCTTAGGAGGCCATTTATTATCTTTTTAATTGCCAATTTGTAAGGCACACTGCCTCCTTTGAGTCTCTTTGTCCCTATACACTTGGATTCCCAAATGTTTCCCTCTGGCAAGTGGAAGCAGGAAGAAAGATGGACGAATAGTTTCTAGCACACATGGCCCTGACCAGACTGAGGGAAGTACTATATAGGCTGTCCTTCCACATATCAAGTATAGTCCACCTGGTCCCACCATTTGATGGCTGTGTTGACATTGTCTCAGGCCTCTCAGAGATGAGAGAAGGGGGAGGGATCTGGCTTAAGGTGATCTGGGGTCCCCCACCATTGGGTTTTTTGGGCAATTGAGCTTATAAAATCTTTGGCCTGGCATGTTAAGTTTTAACAGAGATGACAATGAACTTTTTCCCCACTAGGCAAGGCAGTTTTTCCCAATAATTGAGCTCTTGAGAAGCCAAACCTCAGTAGTAGGATGGGGGTATTTTGTTTTACTATAAGGTTTGTGGGGATCTAATTTTCTAGTCTCTTATGGCCATTACTTCCCCATGTTGGTGCCGATGAAGTATCCTATCCACAAAAGGAAGGTGAGTGTTAACAGAAACCTCTCACCACATTCCCGGCAGCCAGGCAGGTTCAGCCAATCTTATGGCAAAGAAAGAGCAAGAATCACAATAATAGTGAGAAACAAGGTGCGGCAGTGCATGACAGTAAGGAGACAGATATAGAATATAGTGACAGTCTTTTGTTTCACTGGACTGTCGATTCCTCAAGCTTCTGAAGTGCAAGATTAGCTCGCTTCCGGAGTGACTAAAGCAGGGCTGAGTCTCCTGGACCTCTGGAGTTGCAGATTGCTTCTTCCATATGGTCGGCTCGCACAGCGTTAATGGATCAGGAATGCTCTCCCAGTTTTGCGATGTTGGCTTCACTCTGGTATAATGAATCCAGGGACCCACCTCACCCCCTTTACTGCTGTAGGAGTGGACAAAATGACAGTGAACGGGCCCCTTCAGAGGAGTTTTAGGGGTTGGGCATTTCACTCCTTTATCCATGTTGTATTTCCTGGTTTAAACGGGTGAGTATCTGTGGTCCAATTCACAGATAATCACTCCCTGACCCAGTGGTGTAAGATGGTTGGGGTAAAGCCAAGGGCCCGCATCTGTTGTCTAAGGGTTAGATTGTGTATCTCTTTTATGTTCCCCCCTTATGCCCTTGATAATGGAGGGAGGGTGCCCATAAAGGATTTTATAAGGGGAGAACCCCATCTGTTTCTTTAGCCTCCTACTTGCAGCTGTAGTCTGCCTCCCTGAAAGTCCCTTATCTCTCCCTGCCTAATGTTAACCCTTTCCCTATTTATTTCTTCCCTGGAATAGGGCCTGTAACTGCTGTTAGGGAACAAGGACAATGGCCATTCTGGTTTCTTCAGACTGATAAGGGACAGTGTAGTGGTACAGTGGTTAGAGTCTACCCAAGGGTTGGTCGAGTGGCCCACAGTATGGTTTGACAGGAAGGCTGGCAGGCATGAGGTGGCATAAACATTAGCAGGCACAAAGAGAAAAACACAAAGTAAAGATCATCCTGACCAACAAGATGGCATCTTCAGATAATGTCTACAGTTTCCAAACCTGTCAAACAATCTAGGAGAGACCTTGACTTTGTAAACCACAGATGTCAGGGAATCTCTCATAACCCAAGTGATGGAAGAACAGAAGCAGTAAGTGATGGTGACTATTTTCAAGAGTTTGGTCCTAACTTAATTAAAAAAAATTAAGCATCTAATGTTTGTGAGGTGTTATTTAGAGTTTTGCTGAGTATGAGCGGACAATTTGCTTTATTTTGAGGTGTAAAACTTTCCCAAGAGCCAGGAGTTCTACTAGAGAAAAAGTCCAGGCAGCCATTTGCCATGATTAATTTGTAAATTTTTAGCTAAGCCAAACCCGAGTATTATTTTAAAAAGCAGAATTTTTATTACCTTTTGTGCCTTTTCTGTCTTTAGGGGAAGGTCTTTACCCAATTAGTAAAGGTATCGAAACCTAATTGTCGGTCTTTTCTGGATAGCCTCCAGTTTCTTGATTGCCTGGGAGAGCAAGTTTGTGGTTGACCTCACAGGCTGATACTACTTGCAGAACCGTCCTTGACAAATTTTTTCCAGTAAATATCCTTTGGGCCATTTGATAAGTTTTGTCCCTCCCTAAATGAAAGGCCTGAAGCTGTGTTTTAATGATCTTTTAGCTCTGTGAGCTTGGTAATGGTAATTGCCCTGCTATTTTTATAACCATTCCAAGGGTTGGAGACACTGTCTAGACGTCAGACTCCAGTTTATTTATTTTTTTGGGGGGGGTGGGGGGAGTAGGTGGGATTGAGTCTCCTTTAATAATTGATATAGCAGGCAAACTACTTTCCTGAATCTGGTATCTACAGCTTACAATATCTAGTAATTTCCAAAAACTCACATAATTGCTTATCTGTCCTGGAGTTAGTAGCGCCATAGTCTCTAATTTAGTTATAATGTCCATTTCTAGCAAGAGAGTGAGGCTCTCTGGCATTATCAGGAAAAAAATGAAAAAAAAAATTAGGTTTTCCCATATACATCCCAGGGGCTGAGAGAAAAATGTAAGAAGTTTTCCAGAGATGCCTCTAATTGTTGTGCTACGTTTGGATAGGTGGCCTGGAGTGAAAAGGAGGACAAAAAGGTAACTCCAGTTTAAAAAGGAAATAAGCCAGTTTTCCTTCTATATTTAGAGTTACTGAGGTTCTGGGTTTCTAATAAACAGCTGGTTTAGGGGAGCCACCGTGAAGAGCCCCAGGCGCCGGTTAGTCCCTTCCAGGGACATTAGTCATCTGAGCCCCTGCAGATAGAGGTCCCCAAGGGCATTCATATCTCCAGTGATTGTTTCCATATAGGGGCATGGGTTATGGGGTTTTCATTTTGGTTGTCCCCTCTGAGGACGTTCTCATTTTAGTGCTCTGAATGGCCACACAAATGGCACTTGGTGCCAGGACCTCGGAAAGTCCGGTCTGACGTAGTATGTAAGACCACACTAAAGTCTCAGATTTTCTTTTTTTTTCTCCTCCTGATCTTGGTTGTAATATACCCAAATGGCAGCTGGTAAGAGCTCTTCCAAGATCTCTTCAGGGCCAACAGACAATTTTTGCATTTTCTCTGAATATCTAGTGCTGATGGAGTGACAAATTTGTCCTTTAAAATCATCTCAGCTTTAGGAGAGCCAGGGGACATAGCCAAATATTTAATGAGAGCCTCCCTCAACCTCTCCAGGAAGGCCATTGGGCTCTCATTTTGTGTTTATAAAATAGTGGCTAATTTAGCATAATTTAAGGGCTAAATCTTAGATTTCCTTAATTTCTTTTTCAAAACACTTGTCTCATTAAGAGTCTGATTTAACAAAAGCATTATGTCTTTCCAGGTCAACTCAAAAACATTCGTAATATTCTGACAAGACTTAATATACTTATCTGATCAGAAAATTTACCTACATCTCCTTTTATCTGTTTTAAATGTTGCAATGTAAAGGTTTTTTTTTTTTTCTTCTGGCATTCTAGCTTCTTTTAAGGGAAACATGCCTGTTACATTACAGAGAGGGCCTGGATAAAGTGGGTAGCAAGAAGCAGAATTGTATATATTTTTTTAAATATAGATTGAAGACACGAGAAAGAAGATGTTGAGGTGGAAGACTTCCCTTCCTCCTTCTCTAGGTCTGTTTTGGACACAGGTAAGGGGCCCTTAATTGTTTCCTCTCCTGATTGCTGGGCTTTAGAAAGGGTTGCCATTAAATTAGGATCCACCTCACATTGCTCACATATATCTTAATTTTTTTCTTAAGGCCCCGAAACAAGGAACATAGGGGAATTTTCCCCATTTCTCTTCACATTTACAAAACAAGTCCAATTGTGGGATAATATTGTCACTGATATTTCCCTCTGGTGGCCAGGTTCCCTCTTCCAATTTGTATTAGGGCCAAGCTTTTATGCAAAAGAAAATGAATCATAATGTATTCCAAAGGAGTAATGGTCTTGGTTGGGGAATTACTCATCCATAGGAAAAAGGAAGAAAGTTGTCCCTTTTCTCAATTTCCTATAGTTGGCCAGGACATGAGGTTTCTGGCTGTCTATGAGACTGGCAGCCAAAAGCCCTGTCAATCTCATGAGGCTTGTAGTCATTCTTACCCAGGCTTGACCCTACCTCCATGAACTGACCTGGTCTTTCTTGTTTTTCTCTTATCCCTCCATTTCCTGCCTGCAGGATCTTGGGGGTATGGACTGTGACCAAGCAAGACTTTTCCAGTTGTTGTAGGGTGCACTAAGTTTATTTTGGCCCAATAGTAACTTAGGTATTAATCATTGTCCATTGAGGGAGGGGGTTAAAGGGCCAAAGTCAAGGACTATTCCTCTGCCTTTTTCAACAACCCCGCCCACATAAATATGTTTCAGCCTTATGGATATCCATTTTCCTCATACAATGGGCTAAGTTTAGTAAAATGGCTCCCATGTATCTTAGTAAAAGCCCTTTACATATTATCCATCCCTTATATGGCATGGGAATCTATTCCTCTGCTAAACAGGAACAACTCAAATATGGAAGACTTGGAGGCTGCACCAAGGGTATTGTCATCATTTTCCCAGCCTTTGGATCAAAGAAGCTGACAGCTGTTTAGGAATATTCCTTAAAGTCTCCCTTCTGAGGTAGAATAACTAGAGACAGTTGGCTCTAATTATTATAGTCATTGACTCAGGAAAAGAATGAGAGACAAGTCGCCACACATAGTCAGAAGGCATCTCCAACCCGCCACCTGGTGCCCGGCGCCTTAGAATTGCAGCTTCATTCCTCATCCCTTGTGGAACTACTAGGGCCCCTCTGGGAGGTGAACAGGCTCCCCTCCTGCTCTTAGGGGCAGGTCTGCCAAAAGGAACTGGGGTTCTTACTGGTCTGAGGGGCGGTACCCCTTAAGCTGGTTCCTGGGCCTCATGGGTTCCTTTGGCACCACAGCATCCTCACCCTGGCACGCCAGCTAGTCTTCTGTGGATCAAGCTGTCCAAGCTGTCCGCGGGCACCAGGTAAGGCCGCCTCTCTTGCACCCCAAGTTTCCTATCGCCTGTGGCAAAGGAGGTGGAAACACACCATTTCTGAATCCTGGACACAAGCTTACAGGTAAGGTAGCAGGATTCTTACACAGAGAGTGAGGACACTGAAGCTTTTCTTTCCAAGAAGCAACTTTATTCCTGCTGGCACTGCTCAGTTGGTTTCGTACCTGAAGAACTGAGCCCCAAACATCCCATGGCATACTTTTTCTAATATATTTTCTGTTTCTTTGTCTCCCGTATATGGTAACACACACAAACATGTGGTCTGATTAAGTAGTCTCAGTTTACAAGGTCATGAGGGATGTTGTCATATAGGTGCATAGCCAGATTACCTTGAAGGTTTTCTTTTCTTTCTTTTCTTTTCTTTTCGTTTCTTTTTTTTCTCTTTTCTTTTCTTTTTCCCTGCCCTCCCCTCCCCTCTCCATCCCTCCACTCCCTTTCGTCAAGGAAACTGGTCTGGGTCACCTGGCGGAAGAACCAAGTGGCGCTCGAAGATCTTGGAAGGCAGAAGGTTTATTTACACCGTCGGGCTCAGAGGAGATCACTCTTCACAGGTCTGAGTCTCCAGGATAAGCAGAGGGAACAATTTATAGTCTGTTACTTCCGCATTTCTTATTAATGAGAGTACAAACATGGTGGGAAGAATGACCCAGAGGGGACAGGACTTTCTTTATCAGTCCTGTTGACCATCTGATAACAGATTTTTCCCTATCAGTCTCTCTCTTTTTCTCTCCTTAGGGAGGGGACCCTACGGCAATAACAGCTCAACAGCTGTTTTACTTCTGTGACAACACCATTTTTTGTTTTTTTTTCTTTTATGTATATCCAGCTGACCATGTAGGTCAAGGCAGTGAGTTGTGTTTTTGTTTTGTTTTGTGTTGAGAGAGCGAGGGCATAAGTGAGCAAGTGGCGGAGACAGAGAGAGAGAATTACAGAAGGAGCAGAGAGAGGGAGAGGGAGAGAGAGAGAGAGAGAGGGGATTGAGGCTCACCTGAAGCAGGGCTTGTGCTCACCTGAGGGGGACTTGAGCTCACCGTAAGCGGGGCTCATGTTGTAATATGTTGGGTATGCCTTGTAAGTGACGCTGCTGAAATGTCACAGGACACCTGATGGAGCTTTAACACTGCTCACATTTTACAACCACATGTGCCGACCTCAGGCAAGACAACCATTGTGGTCTTGACTCTATGCTCCTTTTCAGTTAGCCTATCATGGTGGCTCTTTGCCTTGAAGCTTTCATTGTAACTAGGTTACCATTGAGCTGGTTGTTTTCTAGAAGCAGCATTCAAGGAGATTTGAAAGAGTGGGGAATACTAATCCCATATTACACATTAGTCTTCCTCGGGCATACCAATGCCACAAAATGCCCTAATATTTTATGAATACTTTGTTTTTTGACAAGAATAATACCGTCTCTAAAGAAAATGTGGATTACAGCAAAGTATATTGTTACATTTTACATATCACAGAGACGGAAAAAATCATGTGATATATTTGATTCTAGCCTTCTAAAAATGTGTGTACATAATTATAGAATTATACATAGCAAGAGTTGAAGATTATTATAATTCTGTTTCCTTTTAAAATTTATTTCATGATATTAATTTTTATTAAAATATTTTAATCACTGATATATTATAGTGAGAGTACCATAATTTATTGCACCATTTGTTATTTTTATTATAATTTTATCTAATAACTACTATTTGCAAACATTGTTCCCTCTAAGAACTTTAAATATATTAATTCATTTAAAACTTAAAAGCACCTTTTAAATAAGAACATTTGGTATCCCTATTTTACAGTTGAGGAAACTTAGACACAAAATTTTTAAGCAATTTTCCAAAAATCATACAGATAATAAAGGTATTTTCTAGTATTTTTTATGTAAACACTATTACAATTGGCATTTTTGTATATGGAAATTTAGATATAACTTTTGCTTATTTTCCCAGAATTGGAATAACCGAATATAACTAGAACAAAATAAATTATTTTTTTTGCAATCTTCTGAGAGCCTCCATAGACTTTTGAATAAGAGCAAGTTTCCAGGGACACCTGGGTGGCTCAGTCCCTTAAGCATCTGACTCTTGATTTCAGCTCAGGTCATGATCTCAGGGTTGTGATCTTACAGGGGTGAGATGGAGCCCACTCTGGGCATGGAGCCTGCTTAAGATTTCCTCTGTCCCTTGCCCCCTGCAGCTCTCTCTCTCTCTTTCTCTCTTTCTCAAAAAAAAAAAAAAAAAATAGGTTTCCAACAATTCTGGCAAAAAAGGGAAATCTTCTTAATCAGAATAAATCTGAGGAAGTCTCTAGAGCCAAGAGACTATATATTCAAACACCTGAGTGTGGGAGGTGTTTAAAAGTGGATTTTTGGACAAATTTTAGAAGTGGGCCTAGCCTTGCAAACAATAAAATTAGTTAAGAGTGTAGGTAGCTAATATGGAAGTGCCTGCAGGCAGTGGCAACAGTTAGAGTCACAACAGAGATCTTTTGGAGTTAAGGACGACAGAATGAAGGGGAGTCCGGAGCAAGCCTTGTTATCTTTTATATGGGTATATGGGTAGTTTGTATAAAGGAGTTCTGGAAAGAGAGTTGTAGGCACCAACAATTTGGTTACAGTCTAGAACGCTAGACGCTGAGAAAACAATTAAAATCAAGAAAAAGCCACAGCTTCCGAGGCTATGTGGTACCAAACTGATTTTCATCGTACTTGTAAAGGCAGGAGAGAATCAGAGTAAGGAAACACACTCTGAAACTAATCACACAAGGCTTGAGCAAAGAAAGAAAGAGAAACTCATTGCTCTAAACATGATAAAAAGGGAAGAGAAGCAGATCCTTTTCTTGTTTATCATCTAATTTGTTGGCTTGGCCTCAATTTACTCTTGCCAAACTTTTGATTCACCTTTAGAGTTCTGCTTTCAGAAAAACTGTATACTAACATGCCACAGATTGAAGACACAGACTCAATCCACGTGCTCTTTGAAGATCCAGATTCCTGGGCCGCATCCTTGGGCTTTGGCTTTAGAAGATCAGTGGTGGAGTCTTCTAAACTCGCCTCCTCTGTGCGGTTAATCAGGGAGGTTCGCAGACCACACTTAAAGAGGCAGAATCTCAGGGCTGGGCTCCTCAGGAGACTCTTACTCTATCATATGTATGGTTTATCTTTTTTCTTCTATCTACTCATGTGCAAATATATCTTTAACCTTAAGCTAACTTGGAAATGTGTCAAATATAATATTTTGTAGTAGGCTTTCATATAACAGAGGACGTCAAATATTTCTCTTCAGCTTCATTTTATTGCCTGTATTTTAATTGTTTCTCTGGTTGTACTATAATTTTACTAAGTCATTTTTTGTTATAAATGTAGATTGATTTAAATTTATCATGGAAATAGTAATATAAAAATGGACATAACAATTGCAAATATCTTTATACATTTATTATTTTTCGTGGAATATTTACCTAAATCCAAATTATTCAAAAGTAATATACAGTTTATGGCTAAGACCAACTACCTTCACAAAGTATTATCAATTTAAATTTCCAAAGCAAATCAATAAAATGTTTCTACCTTCACAAAGTGCTATCAATTTAAATTTCCAACTACTTTCACAGAGTATTATCAATTTAAATTTCCAAAGCAAATCAATAATATGTTTCTTTTCTAATTCTCAAAAGAAAATAGACTGAATTATTCTGTTGAATTCATTTGCTTATTGCTACGATTTTCTTGTGCTTATTAGTTTTCTGAAATGTAACTTTTACTTACATATAATTTCAAATGAATGGAAAAGTTTACAAACTGTTTAAAGAGCTCTGAGATACCTTTATCCAGATTCACATGTTAATATTTTGACCCATTGATATCATTCTTTCTTCACATATAGGTATATGATAATATATATGCATGTACACATATGTGCCTATTATTTTTTTCTGAATTATTTCAGTGTTCGCAACTAACAAACAAATAAAAGGATATCCTTTATCCCTAAACAGTCCTGTAAATGCTATGAAGATCCACCTACTCTCCAGCTGTCGGTATAAGTGAATTCAATCAGCGGTCTGATAACAGAACACAAACCGAATAGCTCTATTATCAAGGGGCAAGTCTAACTTAAAACAGGACAACTAATACATGTAGAAGGAATAATATTCTAGAAACAAAAATTTGACAAGCCCTAATGAAAATTTTGAGTCAAGCAATAATTAACAATTGATATTAAAATCGTTAGGTATATGATTGATAGAGAACTGGATATTCGATATTCCTGAGAAACCTGAATTACATTCAGAATTTTATTATTTAAGCAGGGGGTCACATTTAGCATCATGGATGGTAGGATCGATGGAATACTTGGCATTGCACAGTATCTAGTCTACCTAAAATGTTTTTCTATGTTTATTTATTTTTGAGAGTGAGAGACAGCATGAGCAGCGGAGCAGCAGAGAGAGAGGGAGACACAGAATCCAAAGCAGGCTCCAGGCTCTGAGCTGTCAGCAGAGAGCCCCATATGGGGCTCGAACCTACAAACCATGAGATCATGACCTGAGCCAAAGTCAGACGCTCAACCGACTGAGCCACCCAGGCGCCTTCTAAAAATTTTTAAATTGCGTGTTTTATCATTAAGCTTTAAGACATGGCTTACACTTTATATGAAATAAAGAAAATAATGAAAAAATAATTTTATCACAATGAAATAGCCAGACAACTCCAGAAGTTGGGATATTTAGGCCTAGTCATTTCAGCCGGTGAAGAAAGGTTCTGTTATGTAAGATTGGACCACACATAAAGGACATAATCAGATGAGGTGCATGGCACAGAATAGAAACGAGTTTGAATATCAGAAAGGTTCTTTTGGGGGTCATTTTAGAAAATTTGAATAATTGTTGGGTGTTACATTAAATGAGAAAAACTGTGGCAAAAATTCTTGGTTAAAAGAAGTGGGTCACAGGACATTATGAAATACATCCTAGTGTGGTAGTGCACACACACACATACAGGGAAAGATTTGAAAGGATTTGCATTAAGATATTAATGGTGGTTGTGGTTGTATAGTGAGTATATGTAATATTTACTTCCAAATGTTTGTTTCTCTATGTTTTCCAGTTTTCTGTAAAGCAAAATTGTTGTTCCTGTAATCCTATAATCAGTATGTATATACAGCCAGATAGAAAGTCAACTTTAAGTAAATAGTGGTTAAACGGTTCCACCGTAGACCTCACGCCCAGGTGATCTAATGAGATCTCATTAGATCTTGGGAAGAGGAAAAGCTACCCAGTTGATATTTTTAAAATGATATGAACTTCACGGCAAAATAAGTTAAGGACAAAAAAAGGAAAACATGAAGAAGTGGCCGTTTAAAGAAGCTGGAGCAAGGAGATTTTAGGGTGAGTGAGGTGAACAAGCTGAGAGGGAAGCGATTTGGGGGGACTGCCCTAAGGAGTGCAATTGTTGGGGAGTTACCTGCATAAGAAGGACCTGCAGGAAGGGAAGATATATGTAGTGAGGTGTAAATCCCTCCTGAGAATCCTCAAGTCTGAGGTTGGTAGTATAGACTACTAACATGGTTTTTCAATGATTCTCGAGCAAATGTGTGTGTGAGTGTGTGCATACGCGCGCATGTGTGTGTGGAAGTACTCAGAGACACTGGCTGCAAAAATATGCACAGAGAGGTCTGAGATGGAAGAAAGAGATTTATGTGGTCTAAAATAAAATTGTTATGCTGCTATATTTCTGAGGCGGAAAATTGTAACCTTTTGCTTTCTTCACTTCCATAATTGAAAGCTTTCCTAATTTGCACATAATACATTTAAATAAAAAATAAGCTTCTTATAAAATAATTTTGATCCTTACAGTGCACATTCTGGAATCATACAGCGACTTTTGAGACAAGAATTAAAAAAGAGCAACTGGTGGGCCCTCCCCAGCAGGATTCTGCCTTCATTCCCTTAGTAATATCTCCTCAGCTTTTGTCCCCCCTAACTTCTGCCTGCTGTATCTTCTTTGCCTTCATCCTCTTCACAATATTTCCAAGTATCCTTTTCTGATTTTTTTTTTAAAGAGAAACTATTTTTATCACCTCAGGATGACTTTTCAAATGCCAGTATTTAAATCTTATTTTTGGAGAGGGTAAGGAGAAATAGAGTCAAAGCCACAATGCAAAAATTGTAAACTGCTGAGACGCACCTTTGCTGTGCAACTGGAATATGCACGTGATGCCAAGAGTCTGGCATTTAGAGCAGCGCTGGATGGCTGGGGCATTACTGCGGTTACTAAATATAATCAGGCAACTGATAATTAATCTTACCATGTCTGAGTACCGTCTGCATCTTAATATTGTTTTTCAGTCTGTTCATATTTGGTGATTACATTCACAGAATCATTTAACCATATAAAGGAAATTTATTCAGAGTATGGTTTTTAATATGGAGAAGCTTATTTTGCTGGCCACGAAAACTTAAGATACTTTACTGCCTCCAAGCAATGGTTCTACCTTTGATTTCGTGCTTAAATCCATCAGATGGTACTTTACGTCTTCTCTGTGCAATCAGTCATTCCTATGATATCAAATTCCTGGCTCTGTTTAAATAAGCAACATGACATAAAGCATGAATTAGTACTACAAATCCCAAGAAATATAATATGAAAGGGTGACCTATTTGTAGACCTCGCAAAGTATTCTTCTACAAATAGATTATACTATCTAGCTTATTTTTATGCAGTAGTTATTAAACTTATGACGTATAATTTTATCAGTAGATATAGAAAAGACATGAAGAGTCCTCAGCAGAAAATATGTACTTCTGTTTTGTCTATTTTATTCGATTTGTGAAAAATCACATGAGGTAATGTAAGGAAAGGATGTAGAGAATTATCATCCTCTATTTTATAGTTTGGACATATAAATGACCAGAAAATATTTTTATTTCTGTTGCTAAGCATACTCTGTCTCCAGAAGCACAATAACACTGCAGTGCCAATAACAATCAGTGCCACTCTTCACACTTGGTCTTACAAAAATGAGAAATTCCCCTGTTTCTGTTATGACACCAGTCAGCGGAGGGTTTCCAGAAGTAGCAACCTCAAAGTACAAGAGCAAACATAAGCGCATTCATGGGCAGTCACATGATCTTGAGAAAAGATGGCCATATCGCAAGAATATATCACTTTCGAAGCCAGGATGTGAAAATTGAAGGACAGGTGCTTAGTCCTGTTCCTATTTCTTCTCCCTTTGATACCACTCAAATAAATAATCATCTTGAAGTGACTATTGTACTCACTGATTACTTCAGTTGAAACATCTGAACAGGCCAGGGTGAGTGAGGGCATCAGAGAAAAAAAGAGAGGGCATGCTTTTAGAGTAAATACTGTAGTTTCTTAAGTTAATTTTCTTGTGTCACCCTTTGCATTTAAGTTTATAAAATGGAAGTAATTTTGCTTATTTTTGTATTCTCAGCACCTTACAAATTCCTTGACACATAGTAAGTACTGTCTAAAAACTTGGTAGTTGTTTGAATGTACAAAGGAATATATAAAACATGTAGAACAATTTAGTCGAAACTGTTTAAATATACAGTGTGCCTATTTCTCTAAGAGTTTCATTGTTAGAAAGAGAAACTACATTTTTTTAACAAGAAATATTTCCCATCACTGGGGATATCTTTGAAACCGTTCAACTGTTATAGGTAGTTATCTACTACAGAAATTTCTCGGTATCTTTCCCAAAGGTGTTTTCTGAACACCTTCTATTCCAGCTGGATACACTTGATGAAGCGATTTATTTGAAGGTTAGTCTTGTGCCTTTTGTCTAAAGAATGCGATAGGAGATTTGGAATATCAAATTCAAGATGTTCTTGATCTAGTCACACATATTCCTAAGGTGGTAGGAATGCTGACTGTGGTATCATGAAATATGACACCAGAGAGAGACCAAATGGAATGTATAGGTACACCATAACTATTGATCTTATGCATTATTAATTATTACTGAAATCAACACCTTGCCATTATTGCTTTGAAGAAGACTTGTGTAAAGTTTTGCCACCCCAAGCCTAATGCCAGGCAATAATTTATAATGTCTTGGAAGAAAACCATCAGGATTTTGAAAAAATTTTGATAAGAACTTAGGTTTTTACTTGAATGTTACAATATTTAAAGGATTCCATTTTCTCAAATTGTAGACTTATATTATATTTGTTTGGGTCACTCCTGGGATATGCCTGTTTTCTCTGCATGCTGCCTTCCACTCTAAGAAATTTAAAACAAATTATAAGGCCCTACTTATAGTTAAAAATGAGTCACTGAGAAATATTAGACATATAACTAAGTGGTAAAGAGCAACTATGAACTCATAGTTTTTACTAATATCTTTTTATGCAATGATTTAGACATTAATAAGTAAAGAACAGTATCCTTTCTTAAAGGTCACTCTATAAACAAAGTGAAGGAGCTTCAGAATCTCACTGGAGCGATTACTTTTCATCATATTTTCTTCAATGCATCGCCAAGGCATTTCTTCACTTGGTAGGATAAGCCCGGCATAGCAAGGATTTATTGACTGTGTAGTCTGGACTGTGACATCGTGATGAACACAAACCTTGCTTCTTGCCACTCACACTTCACCGTACAGTGTTGCAGCTGTGCTTAGCAACAAAATGCCAGATGGCACAGAGACATCAATTGATTAGTACTCAAGAACAATGTCACCTACCAGAATGGACTACAGACAAATTGACAAAGACAATGCTATGTTTGCAGGCCTGAATGAAGAAGCCCTTTAAATAGATTTATGGCTGCATTTTTAAATGTGTGCTGTTCGAAAAGTTTTGTTTGTAGGATAAGGTTACAGTCTTAATTATATAACCATGCGTGCTTTGCCAGAATCCATTTTTTAGTGCTTAATCTTCTTGTCTACACATCTAGAAGGATAATATAACATGTTAAAGCTCTTGTTGTCTGCCATTACAAATCCAAAATTATCCAAACTCTCTTTTTAAAATGCATTTTTGGTCACCTTTATGTGATAATCCTTTAACATTGTAAACTTGGGCCAAAGAGAATAGCCAATAAAAGCATCGCCTAAAGATTTCTGGAATTCACAAGCTGTCAGCATGAGTTATCTGTCCACAAAGAAAGTCTTTTATGAGTAAGTCTTGTTTTTATAGAAGGCATTTATTATTGTATTTGGCATCATTTTATATAGCATATCTTGAATTGTTTGCACTCAAACTTTGGTTATAAGTTATATCTGATGGCCTTAGAATGGATGCCACTATTTGAAATATACACGTGTCAGATTACTCAGCTCAGCTTTGGTAAATACGTCATTCTGATTTTTCAAAAATATTCTTGGGAAACATGTCAATTTTTGTGGCTTCTCAAATTTATTTTAAGAGATGCTGGTGTGTTAGTGAAAATTCTACTTCAACGAATATGATTTATTGCTATTATTTAAAATGCATAGATTGCCTCTAACTGTTTCTTGTTTGTTTGTTTGTTTTTCAGATAAGGAATGTGCATTTACTTAGGTGCAAATATAATATCACCTTGGACATGGAATTCATCTATCTGAGATGTTACAAAATGCCTCACTTGCTGCAAGGGCAGGCTTTACTTGGAAGATCTGAGAAGATTATTGGAGAAGTTAAGTCCATCAATCCTACTGTTTCTGGTTATGTTGCACATTTTAACTCTTAAGCTATGACTTTATTATCTGTAATTGACCTCATTGTCTCTTGGAGCATATATTCTTGCTGATGATGTTGACAGAGGAGTGAACCGTTCATTCGCTTATTAAGTATAATTTGATCTTTTCTGGTTTAAAATAGTTGCTTTCCTTAAATATTTAGTCAATATAAAGCTTAAGCATACTCTCAGGGATATTTTCTGTTTCAAAAGATCTCTTATCATGACTCTCCATTTTGACACCTTGGTTCAAAGTGAAACTTTCTACTTTCCATGGAAGGCATTGTCTATGTGCCTCTTCCTGCCTTCCCTGATCTCTGACCTGACAGTCACCCTTGAACTGTTGTCTGTCCCGGTGTACCAAGTTTCGTCTGGTTTTTGACCATCAGGCTGGTACTCGCTGGTGAGACTGGGTAGCTCCACTGCCTCACATCACAAGGTTACCAGAATCTGCTGCTCCCTGATTTCAACTTGAGGCACCTTGCACATCTGAGAGTTACCTCATGTTTGCATGCTCAGAGTAATTGAAGAACTCTGTAGCTCTTGCATACTTTAAGCAAGCTGCGAGATAGATCCCTGTGGCACCATCTCCAGTCCTCCTTCTGCTTATGAATGTCAAGCTGCTATTTCTATTCTTCTGTGGTTACAGTGTGCCATAGGTTCCGGATCTTCTCTTTCAGCTTGCTCCGTGCTTTATCTTGTGTCTATTTTATCTTTTCCTCATCCCCAAGTGGGGCCTTTGATCCCTTATCAGAGACCTACTCAATAACTTAACAAGCCTTCTATTGTGTATATTTATATTCCTGTCACTGTTACATACATTTATTTCCTTTCTAAGTCACAGTAAAGCTGTCCTGATATCATTTATACACTATGTTCTCTCTACACTTTGGTTTTGGCAAAATGCTATGCTCAGACCTCTAAATTTCATCTTGATATTTGAAAATTAGCTCTTAAAAATCACAAAAAAATAATGACAAAGTTTTTTATCTTCTGGTAGATTAAAAAAATCTAATTTGAAATTCAAAATCAATCAATAAATACTTTATACAGGCTGAATTCAAAATTCCTGTGAAACTAATGCATAATCAATGGGTATGGAGGCCCAGGTCTAATTGAGAGAATTGGGAATAGAATTCTATTATACTACCTCAATTTCATCCTACCCCAGTAAAACACTGTTTTCTTGAAAAAGACCCTTAATCTTACATAAGGCATGAAACACTTAGTCTTATGCCATTTTGTACTAGACGTTCAGGGCTAAGTATTGTCAAACTTGATGTTTCTATCACTTGCCATTTCTCCAACATCTGAACACTAGAGGACTTTAGTCTGCTCTAGAACAGTGATTTTCAAATTGCATCAGAATCACTCGTAGGGCTTGGTGAAGCAAATCCCTAGGAACCAGTCTCAGAGTTTCTGGTTCAGTAGGTCCGCAGTGGGCCTAAGAATGCTCATTTCCTTCACTAGCAGCTATGCCACCAGCACAGGCAAAACTTTCTTTGAGTAATTATGCACCATGTTTTCAGGCGTGAGCCACAGTTGCATCTGATTCAAGAGGGATGCAGGTGACCTTACATCTTAAATAATGACAGGACTCTTCACTGACTTCCCAAGACATCCTCAGAGGGACTTAGTGTCTGCCTTACCAATAGCACATTTTCTTTCCAGCCTGATTATGGATAGCAATATTTTCCTGCATATCCCAACCTCTTTAAATATTATTTAGGCCAAAACTCTAAGGGATTGAGCTGCGGAAAACTGTATTACGTATCTGAAAAGAGGTACCATGTTTTGAAAGTTCTAATTTCAAGAACCAAGTTTAAAGGTTGTTTTCTATGTCCTTTCTTTTTCTTTTCATTCTTTTTTTTTCTTTCTCCCTCCACTCCCACCCACCCACGAATAACCTGATTTTTCCTTGGCATAATACTGGCTTTTTCCTTAAAGGTCACAATCTTGGGTTTAAATGACTAGGCTTCTACTTTCTTTCCTAGGGATTAGTAATACCTTTGTGGCACCAACATAAATCCCCATGAGTAACAAGTCTGGGATATTTACACCACTATAGTCCAGTAGCTAAGGTCTTTACCTTTATATCATTCTAACTTCATAAATCCTCTGTGTTATTCAAAAGGCTTACAAAAAGTCCAGAAGTAAATATTGGAGCACTGTGTTGGTCATTTTGAATGGAGCTCTGAAAAATCTTGCAGCATAGGTGAGAATCACTCTCCTGAGATGATTCATGAGCAACCTGCCTGAAATCGTTGATGAAGGACCTTACCAGGAGATGATAAGAAGTATATCCTTCACAATTCCTCAGCCCAGCACACATGAAGCACATGCTCATGTGGGAACATAAATGCTTCATGCATTGGTGAGAATCTCATGTAACTGTGATGATGAGTGACCCATGCTGGCCAGGCTTATGATGCTGTATGTGCTTCTTCATACATGTTCTCCATTAAGTCTCACCTTTTATAGCAGTGTCTTCTTCTAAACCCCTCCCATGCCAGATGAGGTTCATCTCCTTGGGGCCAAGTAATATGTCTTCCCTTATCAGCTCTTCAATTTTTATTGTGACATAAGCTTATGTTCTTCTATGTTAAGTGCCTCAATTTTGCTTTTCAAGAATCTTTTATTCTCTTAAGAATACACAGCCTTTATAAATCAAAATCTTTGACTATATTATATTATCATTATATTATATTATGTTATATTGCATTATGATATTATGTTATATCATATTATATTTTAGAAAGAGAGAGAGAGACAACGAGTCAGGGAGAGGGGCAGAGGAAGAGAAATAGAGAATCCCAAGCAGGCTCCACACCCAGCACAAATCATGGCTTGAGCTAAAAACAAGAGTCAACTGTCTGTGCCATCCAGATGCCCAAAAAGCTTTGACTTTAAAATAGACCCTCAAAAGCCTGTATGGTAAGGATATTTTCCTTTCTCTCTTTTTCTATTTCTGCCATAATAACATTTCTCAAGGCAGTGTGTGTAGTAGCCTCAGTGTGGTTTGGAACTTCTGTAACTAAGGCAATATGACATTAGATGCAGGAAGGTAGTCACCTTGATCCATTGCTATAACTCCAGATAAATAATAGCTAAGGCATAATAATTAATATAAAAGTGCAAAAAGCAGGATTCAGTAAAAATGCTTCATATCAGATACATGGCTACAATTTCACAGAAGGATACCTCTTAGTTGTAGGAACATGGTGATGCTGGACACAGTTTCCTTCTATAATAGACATCAGGCCTTATTGATCATTCTACACCCAGTAATTAACACAGTGATTTTAATATTATAAATCTCATTTTTTTAAATTAAATAAACTGACAGAAGAGGTAGATGTGCATACTAGGCCATTCTGGCCACCTTAGTTTTTATGAAAAAGGGCGATAATCTTAGGTACTGAAGATTCTTTTATGGTAGAGTTTCTTAAAGTTTTGGAATTTGGATTCCTCTATTTATTTAAAAATGATTGAGCATTTAAAATAGCTTTTTGATGTGAATTGTATCAAGATTCACAGGGTTAGAATTTAGAATAGAAAAATGTTGAAATGTATTAATTCATTTAAAATGGTAATAAACCCATCATATGTTCATTTAAATCCATTTTTAAACAAAATAATTCGACTTTCTAGATCACAAAACAATTTAGTCAAAAGGTAGTACTAATATTTTTGAAAATCTTTGTAATGTCTGTCTTAACAGACAGTAGGATTCTCCCATCTGTTTCAACATTCAATCTTCTGTGACGTCGCTTGCCATATAGCTTCTGGAAAACTCCACTGTACACTCATGAGATAAAGAGTATGAAAAAGGCAAATAATGTCTCCGTGTTATTAAAATAGTTTTGGCTTTATAGAATCCCTGGAAAAGTCTACTAGAAACCCAGGGATCCTGAGACCATATTTTGAAAATGTTGGCTTGGTTATTTCTTGACAGTTTTCTTGTTTTGTTATAGCAACTAAACACAATACCTTGACATAAGAAAAAATAAGTAAAAGTAAAGAGCAAAGAGGAAAATTAAGAAAAATACAATAAACTCAAGGAAATAAAAAATATCTCCTACATTTTTCTATTGACTCAGTAAGGGATGATTATTTTCTTCTTAATCAGAAAATGATAATTTATGGTCCACTTAAACTAAATCAAAATACTATAGAGTTTAACTTCCAGTTTTTAATACTATCACAGTTCGTCTCCATGAAAGTCACTGATAATATTTAAAATTTTTATAATAGAGACATAGAAGTTATTGTATGTCCATCAAGTTTATACCTTGTTCAAGCAACTCTCAAGTGTGCCTAGGTAAAAAGTGTTCATAATTCATTTTAGAAATATAAAACTGAAAGGCAGGTGGCACATAATTTGGCTTGCAATTCATCACCATTGGTTCGCAGACGTAAAGTTCAATAATGACTGCCAATATGATATGTATGTGGACAGATAAGAATTTCTCATGTATAATTTAGAAATATCAAGTTTAAAATGAAGTCAAAATAATTAGTAATATTTATGCATGTGCCTTATGGTCCCATATCTGCTCCACTGAATTTTTAGATAACATGTTTGTATATACATGTGGTATGTGCATTAGAAACACACAAAGACAAAAAGGCACAGAGATATATAGTAAATATAAGTAAAATAAGACCTAGAATATGCTAGGATTCATGTTTTTTCTTCATATATATCAGAGAAATGAAGAATTGTGCTTGGAGCTAAGATTCAGATACTAGAATGTTAGAGACTTAAATATTTCAATAGCAAAGAACCAAGAAAACAGATTATTATGATCCATGTTTTCTGCTAGTTATTTGTATTCATATTATGTCAAGTGATTTATCTGCCTTTCTCGGGAATCATCACTCAACATTCTAAGTCACTAGCTCCCTATTAATATCATCTTAAAGTCCTTTACAACTCAAGTTGAGTGCCTCTGTGCTTATGGAATAAAATATGTTTTCCAGAGTGGTCCAGTTAATCTGCTATTCTGTGACCTGTATTTCAAGGAGAATTAACATAGCACCATAATTCATATATCTTGATATCAACATTTTATTTTTCACTTGAAACAATATTTTCTCCACATAACAAATTGAAGTTTTACTCCTGACAGCCTGGAGAGCACTGTGGTTGAAAATGAAAATCTTATGGAGACCTGGAAGGCTAGTTTTGTAAATTCCTTGAAGCCTGAGTATTTTCATCTTCTTTTATTAAAATGAATAAACTCTAAATTGAACTTTTCCATCAAAAACTTCTCTTAGAAATATTTTACCTGAAAGATTGAGACCACTAAATATATTTACTTCCTAAGGAATGCATCACCCTTAAAGCAAACGGCATCTCTGAACATTACTAAAAGAAATCTCACCATACAAATGTCTTGCACAGCAGAAGGCTCTGTCATTCTCTGAATGTGCAAGTGGTATGTGATCATGAACATCTCATTATAAGCATCTGTGCAAAGTTTCCAGATTCATTCCATGGTTTCTACATATTGGATAATTTATCATAGTGCCATCTGTTTAAAAACCATGGTTGCCAACATGGATGGATTATCAAGAAAATAAATTATTTTGTGTCTTTATGTAAATGCTCTTGATGATATACGCATGTGAAGTCAGCGTAGATCATTAGCTTTTAAAGGCCAACTAACATTGCAAAGATGGAGTAATCACTGAAAATAAACATAATTCTAATCAAAGCAATAACTCTTAACTAAAATGATAACCAAATATTAGTTGTTCTGGTCAGTTCATGAATAAAAATAGTATGAAAAAAGATAACAAAGTGGCAATATTTGGGGAAAAAATCCATGTATCTAGATTTTTTTCTCTCCTGCCATTTGTACTGGTATCATGTGGACATAACTTATTTCCTTAGATACAGAGTATATACATATAATTACTTAATTTTTATGTAATTACAACTTTTGGTCCTAAGCATGTTGTGATCAACAATGAAAATAGAATGCAAGTCATGAAAGATCTCATATCTCATAATTCTTTGACAACATGACCTTAAATTGTGGCTCATAGAAATTCTGGATATAAGGAATTTTAAAGTCATCTAGTATGGTTCTTTTATTTTATGGATGGGAAACTATTATTCAGAGTGATTAAGTATTCATCCAAAGAAACAGAGTGGAACAGAGAAATAGAACACTTATTTAAGATTTTAAGGAATTGGTTCACCTAACTGTGGAGGTGCAAGTCTAAAATCTGCAGGGCAGAGACTCAGGGAAGAACTACAGCCCGAATCCACAGGCAGTACACTTACAGAATTCCTTCTTGCTCAGGAAAGGTCAGTATTTGCTCCTTTAAGGCTTTCAACTGATTAGATGAGGTTTACTCATACTATAAGGTAATCTGCTGTAGTCAAATTTAATGATATAAAGATTTACCTTATCAAAAACACACCTTCACTGAAACCTCCAGAATAATGATTGACCAAATCTCTAGGCAGCACCACTGAACCAACTTGACACATAAAAATTAACCATCAAGTTAATGTATATGCTGCACCTTCAATGTTTTATTAACAATGATTGGAGAACTGTTTGTGTTTTTATATATTTTATATATGTTTTATATGTGTTTTTATATATTTTTCTTTGCAACACCCTCCCTTTAAGGAATTCAATATGAAATTGCCATTACAAAGTATGTTTTTAAAAAATATACTAAGTGTGTGACTTCCCTTGTATCAAGTGGACTAAGATGCCTACTTAAGTTAAATAATCGGTTTTAGGATGTTGTATAAATACTAGATAATACGTTTGTCTAGAATTTTTTCACACTGTTTATAAAATCTGTATGTGATCTTTACTCTAGATCTATTTTAAAAGAAAATGTACATTAGTTTATTAGAGTAAGAATATTACTAAAACATTTGCACTATAAATCATATATGTTGAAAGGAATTCTCAAATAGACTTGGTGACAACCTATCTTTTTTTTTTTTTTTTTTTTTTTTTTAGGGAGAGAGAGAGAAAGGACACCCGTGCAAGCAGGGGAGGGATGGAGAGAAAGAGAGAGAATCTTAAGCTAAGTCTGGACCCTGACTCAGGGTTCAATCCCATGACCCTGGGATCATGACCTAAACCAAAATCAAGAGATGGGTGCTCAGATAGCTTAGCCACCCACGCATCCCAGTGACAACATATTTTAATTAAAGGTACATTTAAGCCCTTAATATATCATTCTTTTGTATTTCTGTGTCCATTTCTGCTATTTATCCTCTGCTTTTCAACTGATGCTTATTCTCCAAAATGAAACTTAACCATCTCCTGCTCTTCCGTTTTCTGTTGGCCCTTTTTCTCCATGTTCCCAGAGCACCATGCACGTATTGTAATCCAGCCAATCTCTTATGACGTCATTTTACAAGTTTAAGTGGATCAATAACTTCTCAACAAATATTATAACACACTTAGTTCCCTGCAAATAGTGTTCATAGTACCAATGTACTAAGTCAAAACTGTCTGGAACTACAAAAGGAAGTGTTTCAGTCTTTTAGACCTGATCTTGGGAAATGTATTAACTGAAGTAGAATTCAATTTTCTGATGAGCCTGAGTATAGATTTCACTACGACAGTTATATTTGTTAATGTTTCTTTTCCTTCTTTATTAAAAAAGTAATGTTTATCCAATGTTATATTTTAAGATATAATATCAAGGTTTCCTTTGAGGTTTTCTCAATAATAGTTGAAGCATGTGGCATTTGGTTTCAACTATTTTATTAAGCACTGGGTAAAATATATTTGAAATATATAATGTTTATTCCTGTGAGTGGAAAATATTTGATGAAATGTACTGTGTCTCCTTCATCTATCAGTGGCACCTGTTGTCTGCTATAATTGATATTAACCAATAATTTTTATTTTAAAAACACTAAATAAATCAGATATACTATGTGATGGCTATCAAGAAGGTTTGGTTTTGGATTTCTGCCAAGGCTAACCATAATAAAATTATGAACTTGTTTTTCTTGCCCTCATCACTTTTTAACAGCCATTTGCCACTTATGCATGTTTACATATCACTAAATTCAGGGGCCCTGTGCTATCTTTATTTCTTCCCATCAAAAAGTTTCTGATTTAAATACCTGTCACCAGCATTTATTGATATAAATGGAAAAAGATTTTCAAACAGGTGTCTAACGTAGAAATAGCAACACGAGTGGGCAGAGACAAAGGTAGATTCATATTGATCGTAAAGGCTATATTTGATATTTAGGCACTTTTTATTTTGAAAATTATAAAAATAAATTATCAATACCCTATATGTAGACAGAATTGCACATTGTAGTAAGTACATTCATTATGCTCTCAAATTTGCTCTTCCTCACAAAAATCTGTGAAGCATTTAGGGTGCTACTTAGCGTTCACTGCGTGAAGAAAACCTAATTGACATAGTTCAGTTTTCAAGTAAGATTACCAAAGTCATATCTTTTGGCTTCTGAATTAGTAGTCACCCAATCCTACTATGGTAAAATGTGACTGGAGAAGTAGGGGAAATGACTTCCTTCGGTAAAAATCACTGTTGACATGACAGTGTTTTTACCATAGGCAAACCACCAGGGTTTGCAAACTCAGTGTATTAGTTAGCTACTGCTATACAGCAAATTACCACAAACTTAGAGGTTTAAAACAACACAGATTTGTTATCTTAAAGCTTCTGTGGGTCAGGAGTCTGGGTCCAGCTTAGCTGCCTTATTTGCTTATAAGGTATACACTTTTTGCTTATAATGATATAATGGTTAAATATTATAGTCTCAAAAGCTGCCATAAAGGTCAGCTGGAAATGCGTTCTCATCTGGAGGCTTGATTGGGAAAGAATCTGTTTTCAAAGATATTCAGGTCTTTGGCAGAATTCATTTCTTCCCAGGTAGGGTTTGGCTGCCTCTCTTAATCTAGGTGGTTAAAGGTTGGAGTCATCCTTAGCTGCTAGAAGTTGCCCTAGTTCCTAGTCACAGTGGCTTTCCCAACATGTCATTTAACTTCATCAAGTCAATAAGGAGAGTCTAGAAAAAGTATGCTATTGAGATGGAGTTTCATTTCATGTAACATCCACAGGAGTGATTAATATCCATCATCTACCTTTACCAACTTCTCACTGGTCCTCTCCGCACTCAGAGGGAGAGTTTTCCACAAAAGCATGGACCTTGGTTGGCTGGAATCAGAGTGCGGGAGCAGAGGGATCTTAGAGGATGTCAGCTGTGTTCAGTAGAGATAGGTTTTATCATCCCCAGATGAAAACAGCTGAAGTAAAATTTTCTGTCAAGTCTCACACCACTAGCAAATAATGACACTAAGACTTAAAAATAAATCTTCCTTGTTCCTCGAAGGAAAACCTTAGTATGGTGAAAAGTTTGTTATCTGGCTCTCTTTCTTGGTTCTGTGACTTTTATTCTACCTTTCAGCATCGTAGGCCAGTTTCAGCCTGGTTCCAACTCCCACTCCTGCTTCGTCCCTGGCTTCGCTCAGTATTCACCACTGGGCCTTGTTGTTAGATGACGTGTTTCAGATGCCTGCACTCCACACCTGCTTCTGAAATTTAACATACAGAGAGGCGAGCCATGGGAAATCGGTCCCCAGGATACTGTCTAGGAGGAGAGACCCCAAGGCAAGCAGAAAATAAAATAACTCAATAGAGAGCAGAGGAAAATTGAAGAACAGAGAAAATAATATGATCAAAATGAAAAAAAGAAAAAAAGAATTTCTCCTCCTTATGTTCTGCATGTTATATCTGGAATTTTTAAAATTGCAGACATGGCTATAAGTACAAAATTATAGGTGGCATATTACTGCCCTGAGGGCTGCATATTTAAAAAATGTAAAAATGAAGCAGACTGCTCTATATTTCTCCCCCTTTGTGCAGGATGAGAGGTGACTGTGGATGGGGTTGAGCATGGATGCAATATAAAGATCTGGATGAAAGAGCAAGGAGTCCAAGTAGGGCCCAAACCAACTGTCGACAGGAAAGGACCAGAAGCTGAGGTATAGGCTTGAAGTATGAGGCCAGGGACCAAAAATGGCAGGTTTCAAAGCGCGAGGGCCTTTGAAGTGTCATCCTGGGAAAATACCCAACAACTGGGTTTGTGCCGATGGATGATTTCTTGCTGCTCGATTAGCTTGCTGCGTGTGTCAGGGGTATAACAGAGTATGGCCGACAGAAGGCATGTATCCTGCAGCACCAGGAATCTTGAACGTCCTTTGCTGTTGTCATCTTACGTGCGACTGACTACTCATTCATTCATCAGATATGGCAGTGAATTAAAGAGACAAGAATACCTTCCCTCCTGGAGTTTATATTCCAGTCAAGGGAATCCAACTGTAACATAATAAATATGTATATTATATGGTGATAGGTGATGAGTTCCATGGGAAACAAGTAAGAGGGCAAGGGTTCCAGATGTAGTGAGCCAATTATTAGTCTTCACTGAGAAGGTGACATTAAAAAAAAAAAATTCTTGAAGGAAGTGAGGGTATGAGCTAAATAGTTATACCCTGAGATGGGGTCATAGATACACTCTGAGGTGGGGTCATACCTGCTGTGTATGAGGAATAGCAAGGAGGCACGTATGTCTAGGGTGGAGTGAACAAAAGGGTAAGTAGTTGTAGATTAGGATAGAAAGGATGGGAAGCCTTATCATGTAGGATCTTGTAGGCCATTAACAGGGTTTGGACTTTTACCCTGAGTGAAATGAGAAGTCCCTGGAAGGTTCCGACAAGCAACAAGAAGCCCAGAGATTTTATCAGCCCTATGTTGTACCCACAAGTAGGCTTTGGTGTCCTCCCTTGTCACTGATTTCTGTCTCTACTCCTTTCTAACTCCAAGCAATAATAATCCTATCAGACATACAGAGGTCTCCTGACCTTGTATCTGCCCTTAACTTCAGCAGCAGATAGCCACATACATTCTTTTAATATGACTTGGAAAATAATACACAGGGATTGACAAATACCTCCCCCCCAACCTCAAGCATTACTGGACGAATCTCTTCTTACTTTATTTTTCACATTAATATTTTGGTATTGTAATAACATTTTAAAAATCTGCCGAAGTCTGCAAAGAACTCTTTTGCTGAATTTGCATATCACCGAAATCAAGAGATAAGTAAGGTCCAAGACTGAAGCCAGTGATGCCTACAATTCATATCCTGAGATCGTATATTTTCTTCATATGCATTTTATATCTTTCTTCCATAGAGAAGGACCTTCTTTTACACTCCTGATTTCAGTGTCCTCTGGACTTTTCTTTCTTCTTCTTCCACCACTTACTTTTACTCACACAGGCAGAGCTAATTATCTGGTTGCTAGATAAAAGGTATTATTATGAATTTTTTGGTTTGACCCATGTATCAAAAAATACAGGCACTAGTAATTTTATGTCCTCTGCCATCCCCATGTCAAACCAGTATAAGACACAAAACAAAATAAGCATGTTTGCTCTATGCACTTCAACCCTTTCCCAGCCTGAACTGAGGGTTAATCCATTTGACTCTTGTTTAAACTGTATCCACCAAAGTAAGCTTGGAAAGCTAACATTTTGGACTTTTTCTCTTTCTCTCAAGCTAGGAATATTGTGGGTGGTCAGAGATGTTTATTAGGTCTCTTGAAATCCTAGATACTCTTCATAGATTGAAATCTTACATTGGTCTCAAGATCCAAAATATTTGGTTATGGTAACTAAAAGAGAATATCCTTGAGAGTTGGCATTGTTTCCAGCTACGTGCTGCAATTTTCCTGTAAGTTTCTTTTTTTTTTTTTTTTTGCAATAGTAACATGCTGCTACTTGATGATAATATTGCCAGTCTAGACTTCAAGGCTTCAACACTTCTGCTTGAGGTAGAAGAAGTAAGCATATCATTTATGGCACACACAAAAATGACCAGTGTAAAACTCTATGTTAAAATGCAAACAAAAGACATGAGCCTAGATCACTCTACTTTTTAACTGATGAAACTTTACATACGGGGAATTTATGCACAGATCTCATTTGTGTAATTCAGTGAGCTTTTACCAATGCATATACCCATGAAGCCAACACTCCAACTGATACAGATAACACTTCCATTATCTGGGGAACTTTCAGGTAACTTTTACATTATATGATTTTTTTTTACATTATCTGTTCTTTTTAAGGGGATAGAGTATACATAAAAGTGGGAAAAGTCCTTATTTAGAAAACATGAGGCTATCCAGGATTAAGTATAGTTCAAAAGTCATGCCTCCCCATAAATCCCATGAAGGAGGTAGAAGTATATATCCTACCTCTGCCTGTAGAGTATTACTTATGAGACTGTGTTGTGCAAATGAATGCTATGAATAGAAAAAATGGGGGAAAATGTAGAATATTTAATAAAATAATAAATCCCCAGAAATAAGATGACGTTTCCTTCAGTGTTCCTCAAGCAGTATCTGTTGTTGAAACATTAATCTTAAACAAGAAAATAGACTTCATTTGTTTGTTGGTTTGAAGGCAGAAGTCTTCCCTTGGGACCTTTGTTGGTTGACCCAACTGCAAGATAGATGCAGATTAGCTAAGTGACAGAGTGTCTCTCCATCTTATCGGTTGTCTCCCATGTGTGGTACAACAAGGGAGTAAATAGCTATCTGTGGGGGTTGGTCCTCTCTGTAGAAGGACTTACACCACTCTTGGGATGTTTACTCCCCCCTCTCAACTTTACTGACATATAATTACTAGTATAACATTGTATAAGCCAAAGATGTATAAGGTGATGATTTGATACAAGTATATATTGTAAAATGATTACCACAGAATTAGTTAATACATTCTATCATCTCATATGATTACCATTTGTGTGTGTGTACGCACGTGCGTGCATGTGTGTGGTCAGAACATCTAAGTTGTATTCTCTTAACTTTCATGTATATGATATAGTACTGTTAACAACAATCAGCATACTATACCTTACATCCCTAGATTTTACTCATCTTCTAATTGGAAGTTTGTACCCTCTGACCAATATCTCCCCGTTTCTCAAAGCCCCCAGTCCCTGGAAACCATTCTGTTCTCTCTTTCTATGCATTTGTCTTTTTAGATTCCACATGTAAATGATCTTATATAGTATTTGTCTTTCTCTGTATGAGTTATTTCACTGAGCATAATTTTCATCAAAAGGAAGGAAATAAAAATTCACATTTGAAGATTAACAAATTACTCACTCTTTCTAGATATTTCGGCTGAAATTTTCCAGCTGGACATATTTTGATATTTTATTTTTTGCTTCCCTAAAATGGTTTAGCAATTTGCAACATTAACAAAAATGCAGTTTACTTTCATAAAATAACTCTGAAGATTTTGTATGTTAAGAAAATGATCGACTAAGATATGAAACAAAACTCAAACGACTCAAACAAATAGATTAAATGAAATTTTATTTCATTTTTTTTAATGTTTATTCATTTTTGAGAGAGAGAGAGACAGAGCAGAGCGTTAGCAGGGGAAGGGCAGAGAGAGAGGGAGACACAGAATCTGAAGCAGGCTCAGGATCTGAGCTGTCAGCACAGAGTCCGATGCGGGGCTTGAACCCACGAACCGTGAGATCATGACCTGAGCCGAAGTCGGACGCTTAACCGACTGCCACCCAGGCGCCCCTAAATGAAATTTTAAATAATATATTATCAAAATAAATAGTAAGCATTAAGGGAAGCTGCATCTAAGTATCTTTAATATAAAGTGTTGTTCTATGCCCTTTAGATGATGACAAGGATAATAGCAGAATTTAATGGCTCCTTCCTAGTGCCAGACTCTTAGCTGAATGCTTTGGATGAATCACCTCCTTGCATCCTTACCTGGAAACAGGCATCATTATTATCCCGTTTGTGGTTAAATTAACTGAGACTTCAGGGTGCCTGGGTGGCTCAGTTGGTTGAGCATCTGGCTCTTGATTTTGGCTCAGGTCATGATCTCAAGTTTTGTGAGATCAAGCTCCATGTCGGGCTCTACACTGGCAGCATGGAGCCTCCTTGGAATTCTCTCCCTCTCTTTCTGCCTCTCCTCTGCTCTCTCGCTCTCTCTCTCTCAAAATAAATAAATAAATCTAAAAAAATTAATGGACTGAATTGTGGTAAATTATAATCCCAATAATCAAAACTAAATAGTGTGACTCCAAAGACCTTCAACTCAACTCTCATGGCAATGTGAATGACCCACAAACCATTTGCATCGGCGTTCATGAAACATGCAGAGTCTTTGGCCTCACACCAGCTCCTCTATGTGCACATCCAAAGATAATAACTAAAATTGGCTAAGTTCATAGTAATTCTTAAAATAATTCCAATGCATACATTCTCATAACAAGGAATAAATAAGACCATTTTATCTATTAAATAACTTTTTTGGAAAGGGTAGAAACAATTTGTGTCTACTTTCATTATCTATGAAAATTGGCTAAATACTATGGCATTAGAAGAAGTGAGTTATTTTCACTAAATATGAAATTATTTTTAATGTATTATAATCCAATGGTTCTCAACTATTTGCCTGAGCCTCCACACACACCTACGTAATAGAATGAACTGTCATTAAGAGTGGCTGACTAAAGCAGTGAATGAAAAGCAGGATGGAATAAGAAGTGTATAAAAAGAACTCTGCTGGTGGGGGGGCCTGCTGAATAAAAATGATCTCCTTAAATCATTCTGATACAATCCCTGGTGTAGCTGAGAATCCTTGATGTCATTGTTGTCAACCACTACTACTGCTAATTTATTGGTAAAAAAAAAAATTACAGATATATTACTGGCAATATTCATAAAAGTAATTATTTGTAAATCAAACATCACCTATATAGTAACTGAACCACAAGACTTTCAGAAACTAGCCAAGAGGAGAGTCCATTTCATGTTGTTTCATTAAAGGAGGATCAAAAATTATCTGCTATTCAGTGACAGGGAAAGTGTCTTGTTTCCACACAAAATTATAGTTAATAAATTTTATCGTACGAATTATAATATTTATAAATAAAAAGTGATTTATAAAATATTGTCCTTATTGACATAGCATATTCTATTTGATATGAATATATAATTTATAGCCAAAGTTCTATTATTTCAGAGATTATTTTGTACTTTATCACTTTACATTCTAAATATTTTGATGCTGAAAAATTAATGATCAGTTCTAGTTTAAATATTTTTTAATGTTTATTTATTATTGAGAGAGAGAGAGAGAGACAGAGCATGAGTGGGGGAGGGGCAGAGAGAGAGGGAGACACAGAATACAAAGCAGGCTGTAGGCTCTGAGCTGTCAGCACAGAGCCAGTGCAGGGCTCAAACTCACAGACCACAGATCACGACCTGAGCTGAGGTCGGATGCTTAACCGACTGAGCCACCCAGGCGCCCCCGATCAGTTCTAGTTTAGACTTACAGATATCTCCAAATTGCACTGTCAGATATTTAAATTATTTATTCTGAGTAAAGCCACAATGCCAAATGTTGCTACAGAGTATAGAGAAAAGTGTCATATCAATTAAGATGAAATCAGTAACAATCCATATGTTGAAAAGCCATAATTGTCAAGGCAGAGTCATTACTCAGAAATTAGAGTTTTATATGTTCATGAATATATCGGTGTCATATTAACAATTTTCCTCTTTTTAAATCTATAGAAAAGAGTGACAAAAAAGGAAAAAGACTTTTGTCATTAAATTTCAAGCATTTCTTGAATTAATTTTTTTGCAAGTGGATGCCCCCTATACATGTCTCTATAATCATAGTTCTGCCTTTCCACAAGAATATAGGTATTGTCACAATAGAGTGTCAGAAATCATCATTTTCTCTGTAACTTTCACGCAGCACATTGCTTCTTGAAATCTTGTCTGTATTGAAGGTCTCTGTGAGCATCTTTTACCAGCCCTACCGAAATATGAGCTCTTTGAAGGTAGAGTCATGGTGTTTGTTTTTCTGTTTGTAGCATAGAGATTTGACAGTGGTAGATTTTGAGTAAAAATGTATTTTCCTGTGTTTGCTCTTCACATGAATGACCTGAGCAAAGAGGTTATGAAAACAAGTATTCCTCTTTCCTGATATAAACCATGGGAGAGCAAGGACCTGTGGTTTCCACAAGCCGTTATGACAGAACGAGGCTATTTATAGTTGTCGTAAGCACTTGTCTCAAAAACACAACAATTTAAAAAGCATTTTCTCATGGGGATGTGACTGCATTACGATGTTTCAAGTCTCGTCTCTCTCACACATTGTGAGATTTGTTTAATATACTTTTTGACCCTCTACTCTATGAAGGCACTGAAGAAGTGGGAGAGGAAAATGGAACATGTTCCCAGACTTTACTGAACATCTCAGAACTATAGCAATCAGGATTCAGCCTTAGGTTACCCAGTGAGGAACACTGTAATTTAGGACAGAGGGAGTTAGAGGTAGAATAGACACCGTTCTGTGTGCCCCACTAGCCCAGTGCTAAGACTCCCCTGAAACGTAGTGCATTGTTTCAAAATACGCTTCCATCATAAGATTGTGGGTCATGCATTTGATATGAAGTCAGCCGTGTCCTAGAACATTTTCAAACAGAGTCTGAATGGGCTTTGACTCTTATTAAGGATCTTATCGTGGAGATTTTATGATAGAATGTGCCTGTTGATATTCAGAGTTATGCGGGATGGGAAGGAATTGGAGGCCGAAGTAGTGAGTCTTCTGATATCTCACTTGACCATGTTTCTATGTGTCTGGAGTCAGGTTGCCAAACCAAAGTCAGAAAATCCGGGCAAGATTTTTTCTAAACATAGGTCAGAGACAAAGGATATGGAAGTACAAAGAAGGGTTCAGTAAAATTCTAAGTTAAATAAATATTCTCAAATGTTATTAATTGAGCTATATTACTTCATTCGTCAAACCCCAATTAGACTAAAATTTTTCTATATTAGTGATGTCAAACGATAAATGATAACATGTAAATAATATCTTCCTATGTTAATTAGAAATTGTGAATCAAAGTATATCTTATATTTCCATTAGCATTAATATTTTGATTATTAAACCCCAACAGCTAGAACTTTTGTCTAAATAAAATTTTCTTTCTTTTACTAAAAGAGACCTGTGAAGGAAAATAGAATAAAACTAACTGCTTTTTAAGTCTAAACTATGGAATATTTTTGCATTTAGCCAATCTACTAAACAATACAGAGTGTGATCTTAACAGCTATTCAAGAATGTGAACCTAAGGCACTTACAAAGCATAAATTCTAAAATACAAATACACTTTATTAATTTTTACCTGCAAAGATGGAAATGTGGTCTGACATAATTTACAAATATGTTGACTGAGAGCTGGAATAATAAAGAAAATAATCTATTTTAACATATGATATTTCCATGGAGAAAAGGAACAAGGATTATTTTCATTTATTAAGAGAAAATGAATTCAGAGAATTTTCTAGGCTAGTCCTTAAGTAGGAGCTCACCTCATTTGTACCAGTAGTTTTTTGTATTAGTTATTCCATTTGTTCTTTCTGAATACAAGAAAAGATGAGCAGACCATGAAATTTCTAAATAAAATGTTCACTGTTAAAGTTTCCTGTATACCTATATTATAATTCATCTCTCTTTTTGTTACCATGACCTACTTAAATCATTCGACACTTCAGTACTTTGTCTTTTACTGCAATAAATTGTCCTCAATATTAGTATCTAAATTTAATAATCAATATAGCATCTAAAAGTCAGACTAAGAGTCTGTCTTATCCTCCCTTACCTTTTCCGCATAACGTATTTGGGGCTCACAAAGGATCTCATAATTGTTAACGCTAATTGAGTGATTTCCCAAGAGTTGTCCGGAGTAGGAAAAGTGTGAGAGGTAAAGAAAATAATGCTCTCGTGCACCGAATATTGTCATTATCTGAAATGATCCTCAATTTTCAAAGAATTAAGGACAGAATAATTACTATTAAAAAGAGTTGGATGTAATCTTCTCCTTATTCAGAGGCAGAACATGAGAATCAACTAAAGAGAACCTCCTGATTCTGTTAATCTTGCATTAATCAGCAGGATTACTTTAAAGAGAAGGGTTTGTGACTCTAGCAGTGAATCAGACAATTTTACCAATAAAGATTTAGTCCTTCTTAGGACTATTTTAAAGTATTTGCATTGTAGATGGACTTATTCATTCCAGAGTTTCACCAATATATACCTGATTGACTATCATGAAGAAAATGTGTTCAAGGTTTTAGTCACTTTAAAAAAGACTGATTTAGGGGCACCTGGGTGGCTCAGTCGGTTAAGTGTCCTATTTCATCTCAGGTCATGATCGCCAGGTTCCTGAGTTTAAGCCCTACATTGGGTTCTGTGCTGACAGCTCAGAGCCTGGCGCCTGCTTCGGGTTCTGGATCTCCCTCTCTCTCTATCCCTCCCCAGCTTGCAATCTGTCTCTGTCTCTCTCTCAAAAATAAACATTAAAAAAAAAAAAGGCTGATTTAAAATTTAGGTGTTTGGGGTGCCTGGTTGGCTCAGTCAGCGGAGTGTCCAACTCTTGATTTCATCTCATGATCCTAAGTCACGATCCCAGGGTTGTGAAATCGAGCCCCTCCTCAGGCTCCTCACTGAGCATGGTGCCTGGTTAGGATTTTCTCCCTTTGTTCCCCTGTCCCTGTCCCCTGCTCACACACACTCTCTCTCTCTATCTCAAATAAATAAATACATAAATAAATACATAAATAAATACATAATAAATAAAGTAAAATTTAGGTGATAGAATCTGCTAATAACTGCCATGGGTGTTTTCCTAAATCTAGATATTGAAAAATAATTTATCTCCTAAAGTAAAATGGTCAACTATAAATTTACAAAATCAAGACAGAGTTCTGATGAGTCATCTTAAAAGGGATGGTGACACCAAGGTATGGTTGACCAAATTAAGCTTTAATAAAGAGTCTTTAAGAGAGAATGAAGCAAAAGGTGGTTATTAAAGGAAGAACAAGGTGTCACCAAAACAAATAAATTAATTAGTTCACATATTCTATGGTCAAAGAGCTGTGCTAATTTTTGAGGATGCAAAAGTAAATCCTATCCTCATGGTCTAAAATTGAATGAATAAACAAAAATTAAATAAATGAATAAATATCTAGTAATAAAAGTTTATAAAATTATAAATATACTTATGTATATAATATATATCATATAAACATATATAATGTATATCAATATATGCAAATCCAATATATGCATCCATACATCTGAGTATGAATATACTGGCATATCTTGGAGATACTGTGGTTAAGTTCCATACCTTTGCTGTAAAGCGAATATTTCAATAACGTAAGTCAAATGAATTTTTCTGGTTCCCCACTGTATATACGAGTGATGTTTATATACACTGAAGTCCGTTAAGTGTTCAATAGCATTATGTTTTGAAAACCAGTGTACATACTGGGGCACCTGGGTGGCTCAGTTGGTTGAGTGTACTACTTCAGCTCAGGTCATGATATCACAGTTCATGAGTTCAAGATTCAGGAGTTGGAGACTCACACCAGGCTCATTTCTTTCAGTGCAGAGCTCACTTCAGATCCTCTGTCCCTTCTCATTCTGCTCCTCCCCAACTCACACTGTCTCTTTTTCTCTCTCTCTCAAAAGGGAATAAAGATATATTTAAAAAAAAAAAAACAACAGGGTATATACCTTAATTTAAAAATGCTTTACTGCTTGAAAGTGTTAGCCATCATCTGAACTTTTAGTAAGTCAAAATCTTTTTGCTGGTAGGAGGTCTTGCTTTGATGTTGATGGCTGCTGACTGATCGGGTGGTTGCTAAACGGTGGAGTGGCTGTGGCAATTTTTAAAAATAAAACAACAATAAAGTTTGCCACAGCCATTAACTCTCCTTCGCATGAATAATTTTTTCTGTAGTGTGTGATGTTGTTTGATAACATTTTACCCACAGTAAAACGGCTTTCAAAATTGGAGTCAATCTTGTTAAACCCTGCTAGTGCCTTATCAACTAAATTTATTTAATATTCATAACTCCTTGTTGTAATGTCAACAATCTTCATAGCATCTTTATCAAGACTAAGTCCCTTTTAGGAAACCACATTCTTTGTTCATCCGTAGAAGTAACTCTTCATCCATTAAAATTTAACGTGGGATTTTGGGAATTCAGTCACACCTTTAGGTTTCACTTCTAATTCTAGTTCTCTTGCTGTCTTCACCATAACTGCAATTACTTCTTCCACTGAAGTCTTGAATGTCTCAAGTCTTCCATGAGGGTTGGAATCAACTTCTTCCAAACTCCTGTTCATGTTGATATTTTGACCTCATCCATGAATTATGTCCTCTTTAATGACATCTAGAATGTTGAATCCTTTCTAGAAAGTTTTCAATTTACTTTACACAGATTCATCAGAGGAATTACTATTTATTGTAGCCATAGCTCCACAAAATGTATTTCTTAATAATAAGACTTGAAGGTCAAAGTTATTCCTTGATCCATGGGTTACAGAATGAATATTGAGTTAACAGGCATGAAAACAACATTAATCTCATTGTACATCTTCATCAGAGCTCTTGGGTGACCAGGTACATTGTCAATAAGCAGTCGTATTTTGAAAAAATCTTTTTTGTTTGTTTGTTTTTGTTTTTTGTTTTTTCTTCAAGCAGTAGTTCTCAACAATGGGCTTAAAATATTTGGGAAACCATATAGAAAATGGATGTGCTGTCAACCAGGCTTTACTGTTCCACTTATAGAGCACAGGCAGAGTAGATTTACTATAATTCCTTTTTTTAAGCTTTTATTTTTATTATTTGTTTAATGTTTGTTTATTTTTTAGAGAGAGAGAGGGACAGAGTTAAGCACAGGAGGGTCAGAGAGAGAGAGAGAGGGAGACAGAATCTGAAGCTGGCTCTAGGCTCTGAGCTATCAGCACAGAGCCTGACATGGGGCTCAAACTCACGAACCGTGAGATCATGACCTGAGCCTAAGTCAGACGCTTAATCGACTGAGCCACCCAGGTGCCCCGGTTTAGTTTAATTCTTTTTTTTTTTTTAATGTTTATTTATTTTTGAGAGAGAGAGACAGACAGACAGAGCAGGGCAGGGGCACAGACAGAGAAAGAAACACAGAATCTGCAACAGGCTCCAGGCTCTGAGCCATCAGCACAGAGCCTGACGTGGGGCTCGAACTCAGGAACAGTGAGATCATGACCTGAGCCAAAGTTGGATGCTCAACCGACTGAGCCACCCAGGTGCCCCCGGATTTAGTATAATTCTTAAGGACCCCAGGATTTTCAAAATGGCCAACGAGCATTAGCTTCAGATTAAAGTCACCAACTCTATTAGCCTCTAACAAGAAGGTCAACCTGTCATTTGCAACTTTGAAGCTAGGAATTGACTTCTCTCTAGCTATGAAAGTCTTAAATGGCACAGTCTTCCAATATAAGGCTGTTTTGTCTACAGTGAAAACCTGTTGTTTAGGGTAGCCACCCTCGTTAATTAGCTTAGCTAGATCTTCTGGATAAGTTACTGCAGCTTCTACATCGGCATTGGTCCTTCACCTTGCATTTTTATGATATAGAGATAACTTCTTTCCTTCAACCTCATGAATCAACCTCTGTAGCTTCCTCACTTCTCTCAGCTTTCATAGATTGAGGAGAGTTAGGGCCTTGCTCTGGATTAGGTTTTGGTTTAAGGGAGCGCGGCGACTGGTTGGATCTACTCTCCAGATCATTCAAACATCTTCCCTATCAACAATAAGTCTGTTCCTTTTTCTTATCTATTGTGTATTCACTGGAGTAGAATTTTTAATTTCCTTCAAGAACTTTTCTTTTGCACTCACTGCTTGACTAACTGGTGCAAGGAACTAGCTTTGCCTACCTCAGCTTTTTACATGCCTTCCTCACTAAGCTTAGTCATTCCTAGCTTTTGATTAAAGTGAGTCTCCCTTTCACTTCAACACTTAGAGGCCATTGTAGGGTTATTAATTCGTCCAACTTCAATATTGTTGGCTCTCTGGGAATAAGGATGTCTGAGCAGAGGGAGAAAGACGGGGAAATAGAACACATACAACATTTATCGTGTAAGTTTGCCATCTTATATTATCAACATTTATTGTGGATCCTCCAAACAATTCCAATAGTAACATCCAAGATCGCCGATGACAGATCACCACAACAAATATAATAGTAAGAATAAATTTTGACCTATTGTGAGAATTACCAAAATGTGGCACAGATATATGAGGTGAACAAATTATTTTGGAAAAATGGTGCCAGCGGACTTGCTGAACATAGCATTGCCACAAACCTTCAATTTGTAAAAAACAAAAAACAAAAAACAAAAAACACAGTATCTGTGAAGTGCAATATAGCAAAGCACGATGAAATGATATGTGTCCGTACCATAAGAGAAAGTAGGCGAGTGAACAGATAACTGAATGTTCTACTTTAGATTGGGCCATCAGGGAACCTAGTTCTTGGGAGTTAATATTCGTGTTAACACCTGAAGGGTGAGCAAAAGCTAGCTAAGGGAAATGGGAGGAAGGAGCATTTCAAGCAATAGAACAGTAAGTTCGCAAGTCCTGAAGAAAGATAGAGATTTATCTGCTGGATAAAAGGAAAGCAGGTCAGCGTGACTGGAACCTAATAGGGGAGAGACCCTGAATGATAATTTTGTGATTTTAGTGAAAGCAATTTCATCTTTTCAGTTATTTGAGGGCAAAAATAGTGTTATTTTTGGCTCTTCTCTCACACTCCATATAAGCTGTAAGTTATTCTTATAGGAGACACCTTCTAATTATTTCCAGTTTCTGCCCACTTTTATCACGTGTCCCAGCTATCATCATGTTTCGTTTGGATGATTGCAAGAGCTTCTTGGCTCTCTCCATTTACCACTGGTTCTGCTTCAGTCTATGTTCAGCAGCGACCGCTTTTCCAACCTTATCTCTCCCTCTGTTAACTCTTCT